>RDPX01000291.1:795283-808115 GCA_003991215.1 Morbakka virulenta | reverse complement strand
GAGAGAGAGAGAGAGAGAGAGAGAGAGAGAGAGAGAGAGAGAGAGAGAGAGAGAGAGAGAGAGAGAGAGTGTGAGTGAGTGAGGGCGTCTGACTTTCAGTCTTTAAAGGCAAACTTGTCTAATGATGGTGTCTTCAAAGACCACGTGCTCATCCAATCTTAAATCGTTCAGTCCAACACCCGTCTGTGTGGGTGAAAAATGGATAAGATTATGGAAACCAGAAACAAATTCTAAGTCATCGGCCGTCGCGCGGATCAACAAGGGTCGCGTCTTTAAGGAGCAGCCAGCCCGAGGCCGAAAAATCAGCTGCTGGAACAAGTTTTTTAACAAATGATCTGCCAGGTAATCAGAACCAGGAAAGCATTAATCTTGTACCTGCAGTGATTCCACCTAAACCAAAGGAAATTAGAAATAATTGGTCTTCAGAGGAATATAGAAGTTTTTTAAGAGCTTTTTATATGCCTTAAAATATACCTATGAGAAATGTGCAGATCACATAGCGAATGGAGAAGAAGGGTTTGAAACAGTGTTAGGATTAATATTGATTCTAACAAACTAACTAATGTACATCCAGATATTATAGAATACAAAAGGTAAAATGATGCACCGATTATTTTTTACGCATTGAAATGAGAAATGTTAAAGCGACCGGATATCAAGAAAAATATTTTTCCGTTGAAACACTTTTTTTTAAGAAATGAGGCAATGACGTGATGGAAAAGTGGAAGACGATGAACCAGGAAGAGGGGAGCCGGAAGGATAACGTGATGATGACTTGGAAAATAACAGGGATAAAATCTGTGCTGCTCACGAGGTTATAATCCGTGAATTTGCTATCACAGAGGAAACTGCGTTTAAAAAAAGGATACCCTTTACATAAACAAATGTAATTTAAAATAAACATTTTAATCAAACTTTACAATGTTGCTTTAAAGAAGATCATAAAAGAAGTTTAAAAGTATTCTTTTCATGATAAACCATCTAATCTATGCCACAGCTAAGGCTGTTACTCTAAAACTAGGGATTAAAACAAACAAGGATAGAAAGCACGTAAACAACGAGTCAAAACAAAGAAAAAGATAAGATTTCTTAGGTCTTATCCCTGGATGAACTTTTAATTGGAACTGATGGAAAGACGATGAAAACTAAAAAGATTAGAAAGTATCCGAGTTTCGACTTAAAAAGGCGTCGAATTAGTGAAGATTCTATTACAATATTTGCTTATGGCTTCAACATATACTAAGAACTACTGCAAATTGAAACTATTAAATTTTTTAGTAAAAACTTCAAAATTACTCTCAGATGTAATTTTCTTCGGTACTTTGTTGTGAACAAGTGCACCGTAATGATAAGTTGTTTTTTTTGCAGATTCAAGTTTAATTTTTGGGAATTGTAACGTACAGTTATTATTTCTCGTTTGCTTTTCATGTTAAATCGTATCGGAATAGTTAATAAAGATATCCTTTTTTTCGTCGATACAATTCCGTACTGGCTTGAAAACTTTTCTGTTTTTGCTCTCTAGAAGAAAAGTCTCAATCAGTCTTCACAATTGTTTTTGGTCGACATTCAAGTGAAGATTGTAAGTGTTGTCAGTAGGGCTGATGTAAATTGTCGGTCAGTGAGAAGTACATGGTTTTAGGTAAAATAAATGCATCATAAATGCGTAGTGCAGCGAACGTAGTCAGGTACGGACAGATTTTTCGTAGAATCCAGGCTGGAAGAAGTTTTTTGTAGACGGATTAAAAATGTTCACTTAAGTTCAGTGAAGGGTCGATTTTGAAACCTAAGTAGTTGCATGAGCATGTACTGTTGATCTACGTTGATCTGAATTCAACATTCAGGTTTACATCTACTTTCGCTAGTCTTTTTTTGTTTTGGAAAACCATTATGTCCGTTTTATCTTTTTTTTTGAAATTCAGTATAAGTTCATTATCTACTAGCCAGTTCGACAAATATGTAAACTCTTCAGAAATGGCTCTTTCTATATCATTGATATCGTTACTCTGGTAGGATATGATGGTGTCATCAGCACACGATATTTTTTTTAATCTGATCAGTTGTTGCTCAGCATCGTCAAGTGCAAGATAAACAGTAGAGGCCCTAGAGTTGATCCTTGAGAGACTTCGCTGTAAACAGGTTGAGTTTTGATGATGCAGATTTGTATTGTACATATTGCCAGCGGTTGAATAGGTAATCTGCAAAAAATGTCCTTTTATGGCCACTGATACCGTATTTCTCGAGTTTGTTGAGTAAAGTTGCATGATAAACGGTTTCAAAGGCTTTACTCAGGTCGATAAATAAAGTACCTGTCAAATGACCTGTATCCATTGCTTTGTGGAGTTCATCGAAAAATAAGGTAGCAGCTAATCCCGTTGATCTTTCGAAAGCCGAACTGGAAAGGTGAAAGTAGATTATTTTTCACGAGATAATGAATGAGTTTGTTATGAAAACATCTTACCAATATTTTCGATTTGCTGGGTAATACAGTTGGTAGTTTTTTCAGCTGCAATTTTTCAGCACTTTTGAAAATTGCCGAAACTCGTCAAGTCGAAGTCATTAGGAACAATCAAGGGTGACGTTAAAAAGGTGAGCAATTGGTGGCGCTGGCTCATTTACACTATCTTTGATTAAGCGAGCCGGTATCTCATCTGGTCCCGCAGACTTTTTGTCATTTACTTTCTTTAACATGCGTAAGATTTGATTACTAAAATCTAACGAAAATTAAATCAATGTGCAGTATTGACTGCAAGATTTTTCGGAAGTAACCGTACTGTTACTTTTAGTTTTGCCGAGTTTGCTTTAACATTTTTTACTGCTGCATGTAAACAGCGAAGAAAAGCTATTTTCAATTTCATTTTCGAGAAGTACCTCTGAAAACGTGACTGAGAAAAAGCTTACGACTCACGAAATGATAAATATCTTACATCAATGGCTTCCACTGAGTCCATAAATTCAAGAATTTTCAAGTTTTTTTTGTTATTGGCGTATATTTATCAATGCATCTGGTAAGGATATTTAAATGAATTTTCAGCATAAATTTGAACAGAGGCATTCCTTTATGACTTGCCAGTTCGGATTTCTCAACTCCGTCCTTATCTTATTTAGATCATAATTTTTATGGTTTCGAGAATAAATTGCATTTAATTGTTCTATGATTATTGCCTTTTAAGAAGTCACACTTTATATCACTCAAGAGAATTGCTTCTTTATTCTCGCTTGTTTAAAACAACATTCAAGCTATTTTGAAAGTTTATGCTTGTATGCTTTGAGGTATCAGGGGGTCGATAGAGTACAGTAACTAATAAACTTTTACAGTTTTTAAAAAAGATGTCTTGTCAAATCAGTTTAAGATCGTCTCTTTCCAAGTCTTATCCCCAGATTTCTGGATTGAACAAATTTGTGTGAGAGACGAAGGTTGCTGAGAGAGAGAAAATGCCTATCTTTGAGTTATTGTATAAAATGTCTGAAATAATTTCTTTTTCCTCATGTAAACACCTGATATTCTGGTGGAAAACAGAGAATCCTTGCATGTTTACGACTGCCAGAAATAGTAATGCTAAGCCCATCAATTTCCGAATACAACACTTAATGCAAAAATTACAATAAATCTGAAAAGCAACACATAATACACCCATCGCACTTGCCGCTATATTTGAATCTAGCTGTCCCACTAAGGATTATTTGGAAATCAGCATATAATCAGTACTAGCTAAGCAAAGTTGAAAGTGTAAAAGTAGAATTTTCTAAGACGTACATTTTTAAAAAAATCTATATGTTTAGTTGCCTAAGTTATTGAAGAAGTTGTTGGCCAAGTGTTACCATGTGTAAGATCTTTTTGACTTTGGGCCAGGTCTCTTTTGCCCAAACAAACCTGGTCCAAATCCATTGTAAGTTGTAAACTGATGGCATAATTTTAATTTGTTGTTTGCCTGGAATTCTCAGGAACATATGGTTGAGGTATTGGCTTTTTGCTATAGATGTCTGACTTATCTGACAAGATGTTTGACTGTGACTTTGCAGCGCCCGGGTTTTGATTTTGAAAGTTTTAAGCCATACAAGCTTCGATTTGGTACAAAAAATGTGAAAACCAGATCGTTTATTCTAGTATTCAGTTAGTAATTCAGAAACAAGGTAAGATATAATAAATCTGTTTTTAGCTTCATTTCAGCGATCATAAAATTTACTTTCAAAATGACCAGAAATCTCCAGTACGAAATCTGATGGTGTACTTATTGACAATAACTTTTTTTTCAATTTAGTTGCTTAATAATTAGAGAAATATAGTATTACACTTAAACAAAATCTGTATATTTCTAAGAAAATCATGATTTATTATATTGGGTAAATTAACATGATTTTATTAGGATATTTTTCATTGGAGTCCATATGTATAAAATCATGGATCATTTTGAACTCATTATCTTAATTTTGTGGTCAGATAGCAGCTAAAGATGTTGCCTTAAGGTTTCCAATGAAAAAGTAATATAAAAATATAGGACTCCTCCAGTGTTGTACTCGGTTTTTTATATGAAGGATGAAATCAGACTTCTTACTCAGTATTCTCAGCAAGGCATGCTGTTTTGGGTTTGATTTTTGAAAAAATATATTCCTTTACACTAGAAAAATCAACACAGTTTTAGGTTGAAATAAAAATAAGCTATTTGCCTTGCTTTACTTATCACGCAAAATTGTACAGAAATGTTTTTATTTGTACGAGTTGTTGTTAGTCATTCAATATTTATCTCTTCCTCGCACACCTTTATTTCGCTCTGTAACGTACCTTTATTTGTAAGAACTTTCTTATCAGGCTAAAAATATTCTGAATATTTTTATTTTTCAAGCCATTTTTAGTTAAATGTTTGTAGAGGCCTTTTTTTCTCCTTGTAAATACGCGCTAGAAATTAAACAGTTAAAGTTATACTCAGTTTAATCATACTTTGCTTCGCCTCGCTCATTCATAGAGGCTTCACTTTTGTACACCAAATATCAAGACCATATCTGTCTTGAGTCTTAACTTTAATCCTCACTCAGATTTCGTCCTGTGCGGTGCGGTGCGATCCCTGTTCGGTGATTTTTGGTTTTGGTTACGTTTGATATTTTATTTTGTTTTGAAGTCGTTAAAATGACATTCCTTGCCTGACAAATCGGCGGACTTTTTGCTGATAGTTACTGTCGGTTGGAATGGTCTATGTTTGGTGTGCGTTTAGTGACACAGAAAGGTTTTTTTCTTCTCAAAAGAACTTCTCAAGGGAATCTGAACATCCATAAACGGAAGAAATATAGATCAGATCTGGAAGTTGATTATGAGAATTAATTTTTTTTTTTTAGTTTTTACGTCATTTTTCCCTCAGTAACTGGGGCTCAGACGGTGCCCTTTACAGGGACTTCGATTTGGCAGTGAGGAATTTCTTGGCAGGATGCCCTTCCTGATGCCAACCAATGACTTTTCTTTTGTGAATTTCCAAAGCCGCCCGCTCGTGTAATCGAACCCGGAATTCTTGGTTACTGTGCAGTTGCACTGACCATTAAGCCACGGCTCCTCGATTTTGAGAATTAATAGTGCTCTGAATTCATCTTCTTGCTTATTGTGTGAACGAAATTTCAAATCACCGACGTTTCTTTTGTCTAATTACCCCCCCCTCCCCAGATTTGTTTTGACGAATCTAGGACAATTGCCACCTGATTAATCCTCTTTTCCCAAAAAATACTATTGAAATTTTGGTTTTTGCTAACTTTATTTTCATTTGGTGCCAAAACAGAGTCATTGCCAAGATAATCTTAAAAATAGATCAAGTTTTAGTTTCAAAGAAATACTTTTAAACTTTCCTGCTTGAATTCAAAAAATTTATACGATCCAAGTAATTTGAGTTACAGAAAGGATCAGAAATGCGAAAGACAAATAATTTCAAGCAGAAAAAATTCAAAGGGAGATAAAAAGGAAAAGGATTAATTAATCGTTGGAATGTTACAGCAAATAACATCCATGAATAAAGCATGCGTTAAGTTTTAAGGGTAGGACATTTTCAATCCAAATCCTTATAAATTGGTTTTCACTTAGCCACGCAATTTCATTATATGTACCCTCAGTCCTCCTGAATTGAACTGAAAGCCGTTGATAGAAAAGACCTTCAAACAATGTGGATGGATGGGTGTTAAATCTAATTGGTTTAGCAATAGTCACGTGTGTTTAGTAGTGTGCAGTTGGGACTGGGACTTAATTTCTTTGCAGTTAATAGAAATTCAGAATAAAAGAAATTCAGTTGGTTTGCATGATGCTCGTTATCGTTGTTTTGTTGAGGTTTGATCCACTGGGGAGCCTGAAAAAATTGCCAACAAAAATTTGGAAACTATCTTCCCCGTCGTTAATCAGTCTGATTTTTATCATGAAGCTTTGTTATTATGCACAAATGGACGTCATAATTACGAAAATTTTACAGGAGGGGGTCAAAAATTTTTGTAAGCAAGGGTTAAGGGGTGTCTAACCACTAAGAAAGTAGATTTTGGAAAATTACTAGACTTAACCACTCAGTTATGGCTGTAAGGTAATAGCTCAAAAAAACATCAAATTGCACGTACAAAATAGTTAATTGATGTTTTGCTGATAACGTTTTTACGTACATAAAATTCGGTAAATTATACGTATGATGAATGAAAGGTTTGGATTTAGCAAAAGTGTAGTGAACACATTGACCTAAGTGTCCTGGTAAACTTAATAGCTATGCACCGTCAAAAGTATCTCATTGTAAAACGGAGAATATGGTATCTGGGATACCAAAGATGATTTTTAAAATTTGTTCCAGTTTAGGAAGCTTCTTGATGCCGCTGGGTCAAAGCTTAAAATTTCTTTTAAATTACGTCAATGTCATAGTCCATAGAAGAATGTTTTGCTTTATAAAAAACTGCAAAGTTTTTAGTAACTGAGTTCTGTTGGGTTTTTAGTGGAAAGACAGAGCTCAGACTTAACCTTTGTACTCATCCCGCAGTCATATCGAGTTTGCTCTTGGCATGAGTTGCCATTTCATAGCCTTAAAAGTATCGAATTAAATCCTATTTCTACTCACATTTCTCATCTTTGTTTTATGTCATTTTACCCATTGGTAATTCAAGGATTTATCTTGCCATAATTCTTTGGTAGAAGGTACACAATAGGCCTGAACCTTTTTTATATTTTAATCTTTCCTGCAGGTAAAAAGGATACCACTAACTGCTCCTCTGTTGTACCTGTAGCCATTCAGTGTTTACCAACTACTAAATAAGAAAAGTACAAGGTAGAAGATAACTTTTCTTGCAAAGAGGTCTTTTAGTGCTGAGAGCTGGATAATAGTTTATTCTTCTGTGGCTTCACCACGCAGCAATTAATTTAGCTACCAAGGTTCTCCCTTTCAGTAGAAATATTTAGCCTTTACAGCTGTTGCTTCAAGTTGCCTGGTGGTTTATTACGATCTTACCATCCGTGGAGTTTTCGGATTTAATCCTGCAACGACGCTTTAAGTGCTGTTTCCGAGTTGCTTTATCTTGATCATCTTTCTCCTCGCTCTCCCCCTTCCCATCCTTCGCCTCCTTTTCCTCCTTTTTTCCTCCTCCTTTTCCTCCTTCTTCACCTCCTTCTTCACCTCCTCCTTCACCTCCTCCTTCACCTCCTCCTTCACCTCCTTCTCCACCCCCTTCATCTCCTTCTCCACCTCCTTCTCATTCTTTTCCTCCTTTTCCTCCTTCTCCTCTTCCTCCTCCTCGTCGTCATCCTCGTCGTCATCATCGTCATCATATTTGTTTTTTGCCCATATCGTTTGGGGTGGAAGTTTCATGAGCACCTTTCATTATGAACTATACTCAGCCATATTCTTGCCCCTATCCAAACTTCTCAATCGCCTTTCCACATTTTTTATGCGTGTCGTCGTTCTCGCTGAAGGCCTCTTCCCTTCTAATCTCTGTTTCCATGCTGCTTTATAACATTTTGCAAACTCTTTTGGCGTCGCATCTAAACCCATTTCAATTTGGACCTCCACAGTCTGCTTCTCATTCTGTCAATGATACTTCTTTCCAATGTTTAAGTTACGCACGTTAAAAAGTTTGATCAAAGGACTATCCAGAATTATTAGATTATAAGGAAAAAGAAAATTAGATATTCGAGTCATGACACCTAAAACGAGTTTCTTTTGTTGATCCTACATTATATCATTCGTTATTTATCGGAGAACATCGGCGAAAAAATTTATTTCATTTGTTGTGATGACTGGCGTAGATATTGATTAATTTCTTACAGAGTTATTATTATAATTCGCCTTTTAAATGTTCATGAACATATTTTAGGCTTTTAGAAAATCAAGGGGGTACAAATTTCTATCTTAGCTTCTGCTATGCAATATATTCTACACCAGCTACAATTACCTCTATTCAAGTCTCTTGGTCTTAATTCCTTTAACAACAAGACCAACAACTGGAAAATTTGTTCTCTAAACTGGTCATTTGCACGTTACTTCATATAGGAGTTTTTGAAGACCAGTGACTAATCCATTAGAAGCGGCTAGCGCAGATGAAGCATAGTTCAAACTGCCGTAAAATTATGCTTTCACAAAAATCTATTACATTAAGCACCGTAGCGGCTATATTGTGCCGTGAATTATTTTCTAAAGATATCCAAGAAACACACTATTTTGATTGTTAACATTGTCCTGACTATTTTACACACTTTTTGAAGCAGTTTGTATAGGCAGCTTAGTAGAGGTATTGGACAGTAGCTAAAGGCATCAGCTGCTGGTTCGCCTGACTTTAGAATTGCTTTGACTGTGACACGTTTCAAGGCTTCAGAGTAAGTTTTTTTGCCTTTGATGTCCGACATTGCTGTAGTTAGCCATTTAATTGCAATGGGGTCCAAGTGGGTAATCATGTCGGGGTGGATTCCATCTGTTCCTGCAGCCATGTCTTTTAATCATTTTTCATTTCATTTGGACTTATTGGGGTAGATAAGAATAGAAGTTGTTACTGTCTTGGGCAGTGAATTGTATATGTTTTGGCATTCCTTTCTGATAGATTTTTCAAATTTTTAGTTTGGAATGCGCTAGTCACGTTGTTTTATTTATTGGGCTACATCATCTGCTTTGATCTGTGGAGCTGTGCGTGGTTGGGTCCGTCCAGGGTCCAGTTTTTTGATAGTGTTCCAGGCATGCCTACTCGAATGGATGAGATCCAAAGTTTTGAACTGTTTTTAATCCATCTCTCTTTTCGGTTTCATGCAGTGACTGTAGTAGTTCTTCTGCGATTTGCGGGTCTTGCGTTTTTTTAAATTCTGACCAGCTTGGCACATACTTTTTCCTGAAACCTCTTGGTATATTCTTTTTGGAAGATGTTAGGATTAGTTTGCAGAACCTACTAAAGTTTTCCAGTGTTCCAGAATTCTCACATGTTTTGTCTGTGTATGCAGCAAAGTTCTCCCAGTTAGCCTTTTTGAAGCTCCATGGTGATATGGGCAGAGAATGAACGAATGGAATGTCTTTGCCTGTGGAAAATCACCAAGAATTTGCAGTGACATTGCATTGATGTCATTGGTTACGAATGTACGATATGGTGAGTAGTCCTTTTTCCATCCTGCTAATCTGAAAGTGGCTTTTGCTTCAGGGTTTTACACGAGTCTAAGTTCGTTCGGGTTGGCCCGTGTACTGATTTCTATCCCTGGTTTGTTATTTTTAGTATATCCCCAGCCGTGGTGGTGGCAGTTAATGTCACCCATAATAATTGTAGGGTGTTGGAGGTTTATAAACATTTGTTATCTTGGTAAACCGTAACTAATCGAAGTAATTTGGGTTTCATTTCCCTGGTTGAGTCCTCCAAGATCTTTGATCTGGTCTGGAGTTTTTGCATCGTTATGATACCATATTTTGGGTGGTTTTGTTTATTAATGACGAAATGATTGTTAACCTTGTATTTTAATGGAGGGGATTTGTTTTCTAGATGAGTTTCTTGTATTAGTATAGCCAGTAATAGCCACGCGATCCTTTTTAGCTTGGGGAACGACTGAGCCAGTATTATGTCTTCGTATTTTATTCTTCCTGATGTGGAGGTGTTGGGTCCCTAAGAAGGGAGAACCTTGTCAGGACGCCGGGCTGGATCTTTCGTTTTCACTGCACGTAAACGTGGTGAACCATTGCAGTGCGAAGTAGCTACCTTACTGAACTTGGTGACCTTGGGCAGTTTTGTCCCACGTCTCGAGAGTATCGCCGTTGACTAGTAGAATGTAGCCCTTCCGCCGATATCCATATCCAACATGCTGCTCTCCATGGTTTCAATACTTTTAACAATATATTTAGACAAACTGTCTTTTGTTCTGTCTGGCTACCGTGCAGTCTCTACACAAATTTGCAGACTACACCCTGCCACTTCTCAGTCATATCTTCAAAATAAAAGCAAAGCCAGGGATGTGTTTACATCATGATAATTTACTAGAGACGTCCATAGCCAAGTAGGTAATTTTAATACTGGATTTTGAAATCAAATGTCAAATCACGTTCACTTTGGTTGAAAGCTGCTATTTAACTGATCAAGATGCCAGAATAAGAAATTAGAAAATTGGCGATATGGTTAGCTAATGAGAAAAGGCAGCAAGTCACTTTTGTGGTTGACCCTTCAAAATATACAAGTTTTTTTGCAATTAAATGTACACATAAAGGGAAAATTTTAATATATGTATATATACATAAACATATACATGAATATATGAACATACTACATCTTAAGTCTTATCTTTTCTGAAGGTTAGCCATACATTTTAATGGAAAGGTTGGAACAACGTTGTTTTCAGTGGTGACTTGTAGTATATTGCAGAGGTGCATTATGTAAAGGCAGCAAGATGGGGTCTGAGACCTTAGTACAAGCTAGAGAACTAAGATGGTCGAGTAAAGAGAAAGAATGTCGACAAGAGACGAGGAGAGAATAAACACTCTGGGCGTGCTTGGACAACAACCACCCACCCAACCTAAAAAAGAAGGAAGAATAATAATGAAGAGGAATAGGAGAGGTATAAGTCAACGAAGGGAAGAAGCTGCATAGAAAATGGTGAAAGGTCATTACTCAGCCATTTTCTATCATATGAGCTTGTTCTCTTTGACCTCCATGCAGTTGTTTTTGTCATCTATTGCTGTTTTTCTGTTGGTTCCTTTAAGACTACTTCAAGCGTGTAGCGAGGGAGGGCAAGAACTCTGTTGAGTATTTTGGCGTCCCTATGCGGCGGTCAATGAAATACATATTTTTTTCGAGACTTTCATAAAGAAATCTAGACTTCAAATCATAAATGCGTTCCTATTTACTATAAGAGTTTCAATAACACGAGAGGCCTTATATTTTAATTTGAGAACATTACTAGTAGCATGGCATAATCTCATACTGACTTTGACTATTTGGAAACTGGGGATTATCACAGAAGTACACTTTCACCAAAAAAGATGTTGGTCGAAAATTTTCTTTGTGTTTTTTTTTGGCATTGGTTAGAATAAGAATGTGAAATTATAGAATTTGTAAATTATGTAATGAAAATGTAAAATTATTCATAAATTAGTAAATGTCATATGAACTCGGCTTAGGATTACAGATTTGTGAAATTTCTATTTTCTCCTTATTTTCAACTTGATGGTTAATAGCTGTTAGCAATTCCCGTGCAATCACGTGTTTTATGACCCCATTACTCATATAGCAAACACAACCGATTATTTTAGTTGTCACGTGAATTCATTAAATTGTAACTTAAGATGAGGTATTTGCGACTGTACGTCGAAAAAAAATTGCTTCACCATTGTATATCAATGTAAATATGCACAGTACTGGAAACAGAGACAATGGTTTGAAATTGATACTTGGCAAATTCGGATTTACTTGTTGTTTCATGGTGGAATTACTTTTCCAGACGTTGCAAAACTGTGATGTGAAATAGAGACTGAGATTAGGTCAGTGTACGAAATGGAGACTGAGATTATATAAATTTACGAAATAGAGACCGAACTTTTGTCAATGTAGAAATAGAGCCAGACTCTTTCTATCTGTCAAGATTTTGTCTGTCAGTTGATATTATTATGATAATTATTGTCCTGTTTGTGTGATCAAATTTGTCTTCCTTGGTAATCTCTGGGGTTTGTTTTATCTGTACCTGTAAATGGAGTACAAAATTGGTTAAGTCTTGAAGGGGCCTTATCGCCCCATCAGCACCGTTTGGCACCGACCACAGACTATTAGTCGTGGATATTGGATTTCCCCAAACAAAACGTGATTTGAAATTAAGGCCAAGGAGCGAAACAGCAGTGGGACCCCAACCAAGTCATGATCTTTAATTGTTATAAAGAGACACAACATTGCAGACGAATGGATGAATTACTTGGATAATGGATAAATAAATTTTAAAGTAATGATCTAGATGAGGTGGATAGAATAATAATAGATTCAGTGAAAAGTTGTCTTGGGGAGGTTAGTGTCCAGAAAACGAAAACACCAAGAAAAAGGAACCATACGAAGATAAAAAACTGCACCAGCTGGTGAAAAAACTGAGAACCGTGCGCCCTACTGAAGTCAAAACTAAACAGTATAGAAAACCAGAAATAAACAGCAGAAAAACATCAACGACTCAAAAAAACCAGACAGCATCAACTCTGCAGCTATGGCTAGAGAAGTCAAGAAAGAATTCACAACTGCAAAGAAGTACACTACCACCAAGAAAGGATATAAATTACCCATATCGAATGACAAACTTAAAGATCCCTAAAAAGAACATTTAGCTGCAAAAGTTCTTAAACTTTTTATTCCACCGGAGTTGGGCAGGTGTGATCAGTACCCACATTTGAAAGATGTTACC
>RDPX01000291.1:778133-795121 GCA_003991215.1 Morbakka virulenta | reverse complement strand
ATTCAACTGTAACATCTTTCAAATGTGGGTACTGATCACACCTGCCCAACTCCGGTGGAATAAAAAGTTTAAGAACTTTTGCAGCTAAATGTTCTTTTTAGGGATCTTTAAGTTTGTCATTCGATATGGGTAATTTATATCCTTTCTTGGTGGTAGTGTACTTCTTTGCAGTTGTGAATTCTTTCTTGACTTCTCTAGCCATAGCTGCAGAGTTGATGCTGTCTGGTTTTTTTGAGTCGTTGATGTTTTTCTGCTGTTTATTTCTGGTTTTCTATACTGTTTAGTTCTTACTTCAGTAGGGAGCATGGTTCTCAGTTTTTTCACCAGCTGGTGTAGTTTTTTATCTTCGTATGGTTCCTTTTTCTTGGTGTTTTCGTTTTCTGGACACTAACCTCCCCAAGAAGAAGTTTCGACGAATTAGAGAAAAATGTTCACCAAAATAAAAGTACTAGAGGTTGAAGAAGATATAAAATGAGATACTTGTGTTTTTATCAGGAAGTAGATGGATGGTGATGTTTGTACAAACTTCAGAAACTATTTTGAACTGAAAAAGCATAAAATGAACACAAAACCCCCTTGAATATCAAAATTCCAAAAGTTCAGTGGAAAGTTTCTAAAAATGGCTGTTTTATGGGCTAAAACATTAATTTTCTCATTAATTTTCTCATTTCTCACAAACATTAAGAAAGATCTCTAAAGAATGATAAACAACGAAAATGTCATGTTAGTGCTGTACTTTTATGGAAGTCATTTAATTTTTCGAGTATTTTGAATTTTAACCTTGATTTTTTTTAGCTCTTTTAAAAATAGTCCTGTAGATTTAGTTTACTTTGGGGGGGGGGGGTTAACAGGACCCCAATTTATAACAAAAACTATACTGAAAAGCTTTATCTTGTATAAAAATTTTAAAACTAAAATAGATAAAGAATTATAAAGGTAATCCAACATTCCCCAATTAGCACAATTGTTTACTCTTGATATATTAGTAATAGACCTTTGAATATGCATGATACCAATTATATAGCCACGCCTATTGTCTGCTGCTTCCTTTGGTTGTATTGGTCAGATAATTTTTCTTCATGAGGAAATAATTAATCACAGAGATAAGTTGTGGTCAATAAAGGCGACATATAAGTTTTTATCCAGTTTTACTTGCCTGCTCGTTTGAAAAGCTGATTCTTCGGCCGTTTTGATCTTAATTGGAAGGTAGCGTGGAGGTACAATACGCGTACTGGTTTACGCCTTTCCTCAACTTAAGGTATTATATTTCGCGCGTAGGCGGTTGAAGTTAGACTCACTAGTTAATACATCAAAACAGCTTTTAATTTTTAATTTGCGGTTGTTCTATCCTTTTGATACCCAGTCAACAGTCAAGGTATTGCTATTTTTTAATTTAATTTAAACGCGACTTTAATGTAACACTGTCACTATGCTGATTTTTATACAGAACTATTTGAGCAGTAAGATTTACACTTTAGTTTGTGGACATGAAACGTTATTCATTACTATGTTAGCTGTTTTTTGATGAAATTTTTGGTACCACTGTCGGTATAATTTACACGAAGTTTTGCCACTGTTAAAGTACTGTTCCACGAAAAAGGTTTTGGTCTTGGTTTAAGTTTTCTATAGTTATTTCAACGATTTTGCTGTTTCTACTATGGGATCAACCAACCAGCTTTTGCTTGTTTTCTGCAAGGATGTTATTTTCATTTATTTATGACTTGAGTTCCTTACTCCTATAGCAGAAATTATTAAGTTGCTGTAGTTAAGAAAAAATGTATCAAAGAGACAGTAGCATACAAAACTCCTCTCATTTTTTCCGTTGCAAGAGATATCATTGGAGAAGTATATATTATTTTCTTTCTTCCCCAGACTTGTGATTTGACAGACTGACGCACGTTGTAATCTTGTTTACAGTTGTACGGGATCTTTCACAGTGGAACTAAACGACCAGTCAGGAGGATTGCTAATTTTAAAGTAAGGTAAGGTTGGCTCATTTTTATTCAAAAGAATTTTACCGTAGAACATAATTTTTTTTTTATGTTAACCTATTTTGACATGTACATGTGAGAGGTTACTGAATTAACTTTCAACCCAACGGTGTAGAGCGCGTAAGCTATTCGTTTGGTTGTTGGATAGTATGGCATATGTTGTTATATGTGTGTTCTCTGTGGTCTTAACCCAGACGTCATTTCTTACATTTGATTGTTAGCACCCAAATAATGAAAGTGATTGAGGAAAGAGAGACGGAATGAGGATTAATAAATAGAAAAAATAAAAAGTAGTAAATAGTATAAGTGAGTTGATAAATACCTAAGTAGAATAAAGAAATGGCGTAAATGATAGGCAATTACCGTAATTATTCGATTTACCGTACCCTACTCGAATAAGCGCACCCTTTGAAAACCCCAAAAAGTTAATAAGCGCACCTCTTCAATTAAGCGCACCTTCTTTGGCAGATTTCCTTTCCAACAACCGCACCCTTTTTTCAAAGTAAAAAATTGAAGATCAAGAATAAAAGCACTAAAAACATATATTTTAATGAGTATATTCTATTATATTTTTAACATCATGTGCATATATCACAATGTTCATATGTTTAGAGATATCTTTGTATTTATCAATTTGATTTTTGAACTTGATGAATGTCGACATTGATATTTTAGACATTTAGTGCTATGTGAGTTTACTTCGTACTGTTCGTACTGATAAAAATATTTTTGACATTTAGTGTTTTATAAGTTGACTTACTTTTCCAATAAGCACACTCTCTCAATTACGCGCACCCCCTCAATAAGCACACCCTTTAGAATCCCCAAATAATTACGGTACCGACACTACAGTTTTCATGAATGTTGCGTGTATTATTTGATGCAGAATATCTTAGGCTGTCATTGCTGGAAGCTCTTTGTTTTCTTTTGGTCTTTGACAGAAAGCTGCAGACTTAGACCAGTACATCAAAACGTGTTGTTTTTTTTGTTACTCGTTTTATACACTGTAGACTGTAATACTCAAGGTGAGAATAATATTTTCTGGGTAGTATATTTTGGTATACGAAGAAAATAAATGTATAAATACATCGAATACGGAACGAGAGGCACCACGAGGATACAAAACAACAACAAAACAAAGATGATGTAGAATGTGTAACAGCGAAAGAAACGCTGCTAACACGAATCATAATAAATATTTAACTGTTAGAAGTAGTAGAAGGGTATAAGAGCCAACGTAGAATCATACTTGCCACCAGCGATAGAAATAAAAAGTTTAATAGAACAACTGACTGGCAAAGGTTTGGACAATACAGTAAATTTTCCTGTTAGCCACCAAAGGAAAGCAATAGACCTAGTTATTTTATCTGCAATGATTAGTGGCACTGAAACATGGAGCTTATCAAAAGGGCAGAAGAAAAAGCTAGCAATAGTATAGTGAATTATGAAGAGTTCTTTACTACATATTACCAGGAGAGGTAAGATTAAGACCAAGGTAATCAGAAGTATGCAACACAATTAAATTATATTATTTTAGCAGCAAAATTGATTAAAGCGAGATGAGCGGGACACATTGCTTCAATGACAGATCACATCCTAGCCAAGAAACCTCCAGAATAAACTCCAAGAGATCGTATCATGAAGAGAAGATAGGACGACCTAAAATGAGAAAAGGGACGGAATGGAGGATAGATGTGGCGTAATCTGGATGCCGAAAGCAGCGAATAAGGGAGAGAGACATGGCGGATCGTCTGTCAACAGTGATATAAATGGCCAACGACTGCTATAATGTTTTTTGGTTCATGATTGGATTTACTGGAGTGGATTGATGGGTATATAGATGGGTGGACGGATGGGTGGTACCACGAAGGGTCAGTTGGAAATGATACAAATGATGACACTAGACAGAAAAAAAATGGAAGAGGCTGGTTTGGCACATCGACCCCATGTGAAATCGGGAAAGGATAATGAAGAAGAAGACGTAAAATGTCAGTTCTGTCAGTGTTTTTGTTTAGGGTGTGTTTTTAATACCATATTATTCGTGGGCCCCGAAAATTGTTTTTCACAGATAATGTAACCAGGTTTCTCACTCGCATCCGTAGTTCTTGCCCAGGAGCCTATCATTGGACATTTTAACCCAATCGTGCTCCCACAGAAAGACTATTTCCTCCCAAAGTACGTTTAACTGATCCCAACATACATGGAAAGCAAGGAAATTGTAAAAAATTTTTATTTGTTCACAATTTTGTTATCCATCAATTTCTTTTGGCATGATTAAGCACAATGAAATTTCACGTTGATTTTCTATAATTTGGAATGTATTTTGGTTTAATTTCAATTCAGTCTTTTTTGTTGTTGTTAAGTCGTTGTAAAATAGTATTTTTATGGTTTTGGTTTAGGTTAAATCTTCTTCTGGTTAAGTAGTAGATTTTTTTAGTGGTATGGATTGATTTTTATACATGCAAGGGAACCTGATGAAATACTCGATGTCAGAATATCGAAATAATAAGGGTATCGACTTCATTTGCATTAAAAAAAGCCTGATTTTGCACGGTGACTAAACTATCTTGCCAAGTAAATTTTTAACAGTTTTCTTGTGGTACAAATCTGATTTTCATCCGTCAGTTGAAAGCAAATTGGATTGGATGACATAACTATTTAATCCAAATAATTTTAAAAAAGTATTTTACTTTTTAACAACTTACGTCATTGATTAAAAATCCAAGGGAGCAGTAAATAAAGTATTATTTTATTTAAATGGGCCAGAAGTAAGAGGATTTTACATTAATTGCTGAGTTTTCTTAACTAAAAACATTTGCTGAATATTAGTAGTACACACAGTAGCACTGATATTTGTTCCCATACATAGGTTTGATTACATAAAAAGGAAACTATGCAGTCTCTTGGTTGCTTTCCGTGGCATGAAGTTCAACATTAACATAACAAACCCCTGTTTATCTTCATACATTTTTTCAACATAACCATATTTATGGTAAGCCGAAATGGTGTTCAAAATGCATGGCTATATGGATGTACACCACTTAGGTATGGAATATCAAATATGAAACAAAAAATATCGAAATGTTGAATTTTAAAATTGAAATCAAAACAGCTCTAATATTGATTTATACGTGTTGAGTAGCGAGCTAGCGGCTACTTGCGTTCTTGCTGTCAGCATGTGCCAGTAGGGTCCTCTGGTTAAGAAAATTAATAAATTCACTTTCAGCATTGGGTATTAGGTGTGGTAAGCCACATGCCCCTAATTTTGTTTTCAATATATTTGAACATACATGTATGTATGTATGTATGTATGTATGTATGTATGTATGTATGTATGTATGCATGAATGTATGTATGTACGTACGTACGTATGAATATATATGTATGTATATATGTATGTATGTATGTACGTATGCATGTATATATGTATGTATGTACGTATGTATGTATGCATGTATGTATGTACGTATTTATGTATATATGTATGTATGTATGTACGTATGTATGAATATATATGTATGTATATATGTATGTATGTATGTACGTATGCATGTATATATGTATGTATGTACGTATGTATGTATGCATGTATGTATGTACGTATGTATGTACGTATGTATGTATGTATACGCATTCGCTCATCCACTTTGTGTTTATATTGTTAAGCACTCTTATAATTGATGACGGTGCTTGCGACTGGGTTAACACCATCGAGATCATTTTTAATGGTTGTCACGTCATACAAGATAATAGGCGCTGTCTTTTTTGTGAATTGGAAAAATGGAGAATCTGCTCTAATTTTTAACTTGAATCAGCAGTGATTTGGTTTTTTTCCATTGCATACAAAGAGCTAAACCGAAATTTGGTTAGTTCATTGCACTCAAACAGTCAAAGATATAATTTTTGAAAGGTAACCAGACAATTTGTCCGACGACAGTGCAATGTAGCCGACCATGTCCTGTAACGATTTCTCGGCTTCATGTTAAGCCAGGCTGCAAGCACAAGAGTTACAGGCATGCACAGTGATGTTTTTGATATCAAGTATTAAAAACGGAAGAAAACGCAAGTATCGCAAGGAATGTTGAAAACCTTGCGTCGTCATGACTGTTTAAATTTTGAAGCAAACGTTTCAGCAATGAACACAAAAGTAGTCCTGATACAATCGAAAGAATATATGTAAAAGTATAAGGAACTTCTTTCGCGTACATAATTGTTTGTGTTTATAAACATACTTTATCAACGAATGAAGATACATTGATGGAACGTTTCATGAGTGAATGAAATAAAACATTGTGCACTAAAGCAAATTTGACTGTCCAAGAATAAACTTGAAAGAAAAATTCATACATAAGATTATTATAGTAAAAGCTTGCCGAACAAAATGCCTGCCAAGAACAGTTTTTGACCGCACAAATATCGTTTTTCGGCAGACAATGGCCAGTGTCCGTCTGCTATTTCGTGGCCTGAAGGAGATGGTTTCTTGTTAATGTATGAATTTCCCTTTTTCCCGTTTGAAAAGCTTTAATTTACACGCCCTGTAACCAGGTATAATGTTGAATACCCAAGGATTCCATGTAGAAACAGATATTTGATGACAGGGAAGTCGTATTATACTCTGACTTTGAAGGTATGAAAACTGGGTTTTGAAATGAGCAAAGTCACCCTAAAAGAGGGTCTTTATAACGTATAGGGATAATTTTTAGATATTTTGAAATATGTTAAATTAATTTATTACACTCTTGGCGTACAAGTATATGCTTGACCATTTCAATATGGAAAACGGTAGGTATTTTGGATACATCGTTATATATACGTACTGCTCAGGGATAAATGTATACACGTGTTTCTGTATATGCATACATACATTCATATGCGAGGGCATGTTGAGTGTCCGTTGCCTGTCTACTTGCATAGATATCTATATGCACATTTAGTTACAGATGTGTGTACGAAGGAACATATTCTCTCAGGCTATCAAGTACAGCATAAGATAATACGGTGTGTTCTAAGCAGCTGTTTGATTTTCGAATATAGCATAAGGCTAGATTATGTCTATATTCATTAAGGCTTGTTTAAATCTGCACAGTTGATAACTTTGCGCAATTTTTAAACAAGCTAAGGACTCCTCAAGATGAAAAGGTATATGTATAGGTAATTTATCAAGTGGCATGGCTTAACTCTTGACCTACTCTGACGATCTATTAAGGCATAGAAAAGGAGCTTCTGCCTTTTCCTCACAGTTGATTATGATACCCTAGGTGCAACGCTTAGGAAAGCGCCATAGTAACATTTGGTTTGCTGTTCATGGCCAAGGTAGCAGTTATCCCTTTTATTTTATGAATAATTTAATAAGACTATTTTCTTATAAATTATTTATGGCCTATTGAAAATGGAAATATGTATTGGTGAACGTAGGAACAATGGTACTGCGAGCAGCCTCACTTATCTTTCCATACATTTTATCACCTGCAGAGAACGATTTTGTTTGGTTGAAAACCATTTATATCAACCTTTTTTATCATCGATTGAATGAAATAAATTTGGTTAGCGATTTGATACAAGGAGTGCTTTCCCTAGCCATTAAACCCATTTGAGAGTTTATTAGCTACTGTGTGTGTGTGTGTGTGCCTAAATTCTGTATTTCTCTCACTTTGGGTAATCGTCAGGTCATTACTTGTCTGACGGTCTGATATATGAGAGAGTAAGGTAGTCGATAGGCTGATGAAGGTTGAAGGTTATGTGTTGTCTTGTACTTGGCACATATGGGATATTGGAGTTCTTTGGTCACAAGGGAATAGAAAAGCTTTGGTCAGTGTTGACAAATTTGGGTTATCCGATGTACCAGTTTTTAACGCTGGGAGTCCATATTATGGCAGATCAAAAGAAGTAATAAGAGGTAGGTTTCTTCACTTGATTGCTATTGCGTTCTTCGATTTCATGCTTTACTTAAGGTAAGAAGAAGTCTTTGATCAGTGTTTTTAGGATATGCTTTTTTGATTGATCAACTTGACACCACGTTACATCAATTTGTTTCTTGTAAAGAAAAGCTCTTAAGCCAATGTACAGTAATAGAGCGACCAAATGTTTTCTGACAAGTTCGTGGTAATCCTAATTTTTAGGTGTTGTAATTTTTGGCTGCTATCGGAAACAGCACTGCCCTTGTGAAATAGCACAATTATTTTACTCCTCAGTTTGAAATGAGATATTTCTTTGCTCTTGAATTCGTAAACGAGGTACGTGGATGTGATTATTCATTTCATACATTCCACACTGGTTGTTCAATGACAGCTGTCGGACAAATTCTGGGTCAACAACGATCGAGTTCTATCCAGATCACTACTAAATGTATTGAGTGTACTTAATTGGTATTTTTTTATGCAGATGACAGATTAACTATAGTTATCAACTTTCATTTTTTCAATTCTATTTATTTAATTTCAACAAAGTTCACGCAGTATTTTGATTACCACTGTTTAATTAGTACGCATGTGATATCAAAGTTAAGAAAGAAAACTGAACTCTTTCGGCAGTTGATGTTTCTCCTATTTTGATTAAGGATTTTAATAATTTACAGCCAACAAATTATCACTGAAAAATGTGTAATGAAATCAAAGCAAACCATGGGAATTAGATCGATTTTACAGTTGTGTCCTGCCTGTTTGAATATCGTTTTTGACCCGACGAAAGTACTTTTGCAATAAAGACGGGAATACAAATATATTGGCGTTGCTTTAAGGAAAGCGGAATCCTTTTTAGTGGTTATGATATAAGAAAGGATTTTATTAGTTTTAATTTGAGACTATTTTGATTAATTGTTAATATGGTTTTAGAATTTCAGCCCTGTACGTGATAAAATCTTTTGCGTATGTACGAACTTCGACTTTGCTACTGTTGCTGTCATAATCACAGTCAAAGGTTTTTCAATCACTGAAATCTTCATTTTTTTCATTTTGTGATACAATTTTTATGTTTTTTTAACAATCTTAATCTAAAAGTTAATATTACCAAATGGCAGTGAACAGTACTTGACAATACCATTGATATATTACCTTTATAAACAGTTTTAGTACTGATTGTAATATAGAAATGATGTCGCTTATTGACTCGAGTACTATTTTTAACAGTGTACACCGCATTTGCAGCAGTGTAGTGTTGGTATTGGATGGTATATGAAACTGGTTCATTTCCAAGGTGAGATACAGAAGGCCAGTACCCTATCCTGTTTTGGACCCATTCAGTCCTAATTACTTTTGAGAACGCAGAATCAATTCTTAGAAAACACGCCCATTAACATATATGCGAAATAAGCTTTTGAGGTAGAGGCCGTTTATTTGTGTGGTAAGATTTTATTTACAGGTATAACTGTTGGCAGAGTTAGGAGCATGTATGCAGCTCTATGTGAAACATTTCTCTTTGATCCATCATGGAGTTTACTGGATCAACCTGTAACATATTGAATTATTTTGTGCACCCAGCAACACTTCAGAAATGCAGTTTCTCTTAGTGTTGTAACAAAACACACACAGTTGTTGTATGCAACTTTTTATGTATATAATTTGTCATCTGCACAACTGTATGTTAATGTGTTTTTATGAGGCTGAAGACTTTAGTTTAGTCTAAACAATCAATTGATTCATTAAGATTTTTTGAAAAGTCAACTCTGGTCTGTTAGATTACTTATTTTTTCTGTCATACAGCTCGATGCACTTTTTAGCTTTACGTGTTTTATCGTTCATAACCTAAGTGCTCACATTTGGAATAAACACTTTGACACTATAATGATAATACGAGTCGCAAGCATAGAATGAGCTGAACAAACGGCACCGTAGCGGCACAACTCCCAAAGGCATCTGACTTAATGTTTTCTGACAGTAAACAAAGACTAAGGCACGAACACGCACCTATTATTTTTTAATCCTGTTGTAAAGGGTGACGGATCAAGTCTTTCCTAGTAAAGGGCGATGAATCACTACCTTCCGACTAAAGCGGGTCGGATCACGACGTCTTGACTAAAGGGTGACGGACCACGGCGTTTCAGTTGAAGAGTGGTGGATCACGACATTCTGTCTAAATAATGAATAATGACCGATCAGAACGTTTCGTTAACTTTCTCATTTATCTTGTGAAGAATCAAGGTGATCGGAGTTTGACGAGGGCTTGAGAAAAACCACCGTCGGTATGTCTTGGTTCGTCACAATAGGATTTTGAAATATTTTGAAAGGGTTCTTCCTTATCTTACTCGTTCCTTCTTATCTTATTCGTTACTTTACTGTAAGATTTAATGACAAATTTTTTTATACTTTCTTCCGTATCTCCTTACAAAATATGTACCCTCAGTATCATATTTTATTAATTATGCATTCCAAGAACAGAAATTTAATGAAAAGATAGCACGAAGAAACTGCATGAAGATCTCATTGTTTCATATTAAGAGGCGACATAGGGAATTGAAAAAGACTTAGAGAACTTTTTAGCCCGACAGATGCTCTCATGTTGACATAATTTTTACTTGGTTATTAATTTCCAAAGAATTGGGATAATACGGTTTAAATATTATTGTATTAAAAAGCACTTAATCCCATTTTGGGGCTACTTTGTGTTTGGGCTTTACTTTTGCGAAAAAAATGAAAGTAGTAGGATAATCTGTATACTGAGCAGAGCCCATATTTTTCCTTGAAATCTAAGTAGAGGTGTTAAATTCTTCATTATTAGTTCCCAAGGACATGTGCAACCTTTTTTTATTGAACTAGAACCGGGACAAGGATCGAATTGTATCGAAAATACAAATAGTAAATACAGTCTTAATCGTTATGGAAGAATGAATGGTTAATAGAACTTATTAACAATAATCTTTTATAGCAACAGTATTGCCCTTGAAGGTAAATAAAAGGGTAACGGATTTGTGCAATAGATGCCTAAACTATGAGACAATGAGTTACCTAACCATTACTCTATGAAGGTTCTTCAGTCGAGATGTTTCTAATTTGCGTGTGTTTTTGTTAGACAAGAGTTCGATTATACACCAGTAGTCTTTTTTCTATCGATTAAAAAAAGCGAGTGTCGTTCGAGAGGGACAATGTACACCCAATTGTATCATAGAAGGGAAAAGTCTTACATTGTAATCGCGCGTTTTGGTTTTTTTTCGTCTATCATGAGTTGTTGTTTTTAATGGGCTTTTCTGATGGTTCCGTTTTGATGCGTTTTGTTGTTCTAACAAAAATGGTATAATAACTGCAAGTAAAGGAAATAACTAAATAACTCCCTGTCTGCCAAATTTGCTGGTAGAGAGAATGTCGTTAAAACCACCAAAATTAGTTACCTTATTCATCATCATCATCATCATCATTATCATCATCATCATCATCATCATCATCATCATCATCATGATTATTAATGATTTTTTTACCATCCACGCCACGCCTGAACTAAAAAAATTACAAAACTTGCAGCATTAAAAATGATAATTGTTTTATTGCAAAAAAGAATGCCTCTGTTGTCTTCAGATAAAGGGCGAATGCAGTGGGGGGAGGGGGGAGGTTCGCAGACATTGGCAAAAGGTTCAGGGTACAGGGGAGTATTGAGCAAAGCTTTTCAAAAAAAAATATATGCAGATTGATTAATAATGAAACAGATGTACTGGATTTTATTTGAAATCTTTAAGAGATGAGGGGGTTAATGTGGCTTTTTTCATTCGTACTCTGTTTTAATATATTCCTATTTAATTATGAGTTAAACTCGAATGTGTTTTGGTTAAAGCAGAACTGATTATTGTCAGGATATCTTTTTCAGAAATTACTTTTATGTTTTTACCTGTTAATAGTGAAAGGGGTTAAATGAATAGCTATTTGAGGATCACTAATAACATATTTAAACATAATACTCTTTTGTGATATTTATATAGTATTTATTATAGTGCAGCTTACACCATAAAGCCGATCTTTTCGTCTGTTACCAGGCAGAGTTTGGTAGGTAGGATGTTATTCTAGCAACATCAAGCATTATTTTAGCGTAAAAAGTTGAGTGTATTGATGCGGGATTTATTTCTTAATCTTCATGTTATAAACGGGAGCTTAATTGTACCGTCCAGTTTAATGTCTTGATTTTACTTCGCATTACCTTAAATAGTTGTTGACGTTGCTATGGATTATAAGAGTTAATATTATAATACTCATATAATATTTTGGTATATGTAGAAGCTACAAATGAGAGTAGCGTTAATGTGATACGTGACGTAGCATGGTAGATATAAATGAAAATTGAACTCTTTTGTTGAAATGCCTCGTGCTTCTTTTATATATAATGGGATTTTATGAAAAAGTACATTCTTTAGATTTTGGTACTTGCCATTTTTTTCTTATTTCTGGAAGACTAGATCAAATCCAAAATTACAGCTACACCCCAAAAGATCCTTTGTTTACTGTAATAAGACTAAGAGAGTTTTTGTTTGGCTTAATATTGTGTTACCACACGGTCATTTTACAATAAGAAAATACTATTTGCCTTGTGGTTTGCGGTAGTAACATTTTTTAAGTAAGAAAGACCTAGCAGTGTGTTCAGATCGTCTGTGCATGTCAGTAAAGGAGATGTTTAAGTAAGAAAGACCTAGCAGTGTCTTCAGATCGTCTGTGCATGTCAGTGAAGGAGATGTTTAAGTAAGAAAGACCTAGCAGTGTCTTCAGATCGTCTGTGCATGTCAGTGAAGGAGATGTTTAAGTAAGAAAGACCTAGCAGTGTCTTCAGATCGTCTGTGCATGTCAGTGAAGGAGATTTTTAAGTAAGAAACACCTAACACTGTCTTCAGATCATATGTGCGTGTCAGTGAAGGAGATGTTTAAGTAAGAAAGACCTAGCACTGTCTTCAGATCGTCTGTGCATGTCAGTGAAGGAGATGTTTAAGTAAGAAAGACCTAGCAGTGTCTTCAGATCGTCTGTGCATGTCAGTGAAGGAGATGTTTAAGTAAGAAAGACCTAGCAGTGTCTTCAGATCGTCTGTGCATGTCAGTGAAGGAGATGTTTAAGTAAGAAAGACCTAGCAGTGTCTTCAGATCGTCTGTGCATGTCAGTGAAGGAGATGTTTAAGTAAGAAAGACCTAGCAGTGTCTTCAGATCGTCTGTGCATGTCAGTGAAGGAGATGTTTAAGTAAGAAAGACCTAGCAGTGTCTTCAGATCGTCTGTGCATGTCAGTGAAGGAGATGTTTAAGTAAGAAAGACCTAGCAGTGTCTTCAGATCGTCTGTGCATGTCAGTGAAGGAGATGTTTAAGTAAGAAAGACCTAGCAGTGTCTTCAGATCGTCTGTGCATGTCAGTGAAGGAGATGTTTAAGTAAGAAAGACCTAGCAGTGTCTTCAGATCGTCTGTGCATGTCAGTGAAGGAGATGTTTAAGTAAGAAAGACCTAGCAGTGTCTTCAGATCGTCTGTGCATGTCAGTGAAGGAGATTTTTAAGTAAGAAACACCTAACACTGTCTTCAGATCATATGTGCGTGTCAGTGAAGGAGATGTTTAAGTAAGAAAGACCAAGCACTGTCTTCAGATCGTCTGTGCATGTCAGTGAAGGAGATGTTTAAGTAAGAAAGACCTAGCACTGTCTTCAGATCGTCTGTGCATGTCAGTGAAGGAGATGTTTAAGTAAGAAACACCTAGCACTGTCTTCAGATCGTCTGTGCATGTCAGTGAAGGAGATTTTTAAGTAAGAAACACCTAGCACTGTCTTCAGATCGTCTGTGCATGTCAGTGAAGGAGATGTTTAAGTAAGAAAGACCTAGCACTGTCTTCAGATCGTCTGTGCATGTCAGTGAAGGAGATGTTTAAGTAAGAAAGACCTAGCACTGTCTTCAGATCGTCTGTGCATGTCAGTGAAGGAGATGTTTAAGTAAGAAAGACCTAGCACTGTCTTCAGATCGTCTGTGCATGTCAGTGAAGGAGATGTTTAAGTAAGAAAGACCTAGCACTGTCTTCAGATCGTCTGTGCATGTCAGTGAAGGAGATTTTTAAGTAAGAAACACCTAGCACTGTCTTCAGATCGTCTGTGCATGTCAGTGAAGGAGATGTTTAAGTAAGAAACACCTAGCACTGTCTTCAGATCGTCTGTGCATGTCAGTGAAGGAGATGTTTAAGTAAGAAACACCTAGCACTGTCTTCAGATCGTCTGTGCATGTCAGTGAAGGAGATTTTTAAGTAAGAAACACCTAGCACTGTCTTCAGATCATATGTGCGTGTCAGTGAAGGAGATGTTTAAGTAAGAAAGACCAAGCACTGTCTTCAGATCGTCTGTGCATGTCAGTGAAGGAGATGTTTAAGTAAGAAAGACCAAGCACTGTCTTCAGATCGTCTGTGCATGTCAGTCAAGGAGATGTTTAAGTAACAAAGACCTAGCACTGTCTTCAGATCGTCTGTGCATGTCAGTGAAGGAGATTTTTAAGTAAGAAACACCTAGCACTGTCTTCAGATCATATGTGCATGTCAGTGAAGGAGATTTCTTATTAAGAAAGACCTAGCAGTGTCTTCAGATCGTCTGTGCATATCAGTGAAGGAGATTGTGTGCCATGAGAGATCTTCGTGCATTGAATTCAAATACCAGTAACAGTAGTAGCAGTATTAATTAATTAATTATTCATGCAATGTATTAACTTTATGCTTACCTATAACAATATAAAGCATTTGTTGAGTTTTAGTTATAGCCAAATCTTGTTATTTATATTTACTGTTTGAAGTAAACCGCGTTATTTACATAGGCATGACTTTCCTCCCTTTCTTTCTTGTTCATGAGGATGTAATGTTTTCCTGGTTTGAAAAGGAAGTTATTGAATGGGGAGTTTAGGTCTTTGTACATGGATTTGGATGGAATCTGCAGCGATTGTAATCTAATATACCCATATTACATGTCCAAGTGGCTATGTGGTATCCTTATCTTGCGTTTTGTCATATATTATGTCATGGTGGTTAAGTCATGACGTATCTTGGTTATTTCATGACATGTCATGCCATATTTTGGTTACGCCGTAGGTTATGCCGTGCTGTTCATACGATGTTATCTTATGTCATGATTTTTTCATAGTTATGTTTTGTTGGTTTCTGCTTCAGATGAAGTTCTAGTAAATGTATTAGCAATGAAGAAGTTTAAAAGGATTTTTATCAATACCTTTAATGCCCCCGGTGAAAATTGCATTCCCCATCATCCTGCACTCCACTCTTTTGAGGTATATGTCACTCGTGCAAAAGCCAACCAATTTTTTTGTAGCATTTTTAAAATTGTTTCTCAGTGAAAGACAGTCATAATTCACTTGAAAATGGCGTGTTCTTTTTTCATCCGGAAAACCCATTAGTTTTTATTAAAGACAACTCGTTGCTGGGTAAAAAAGTATCTAAATATATCTTGACCAAAGCACGGATTAGGGTGTTGTGTTCACTATAGCGGCGAAGAAAACTAAGAAAAAACTAAGATGGGACCATAATATTGCCACGCCGTGAAGTAGATGTTAGTTAAAATGGTATTTCTTGTATTTATTCTACTTGCAACGACTATTTACGGTTTGATTACTTTAGAATTAGCAAAATTTGTTTTGAAAGAAGTTGAATATTAGTCAAAAATAAATGTAACTTATCACTACGTAACGCAAATCTGTGGTGGTTAATCTCTAGCCATGTCTCCTAGAGAGCGATGATAACAGAATCATAGTACACGAAAGACTTAAACAAACTACAGCTTTTTGAAGAAGCATCTTTAATCGTCCTGCCAACAGTTGGAAAATTACATCAATGGAGTACAAGAAGCGGTAGGCATTCTCGTTATTACTGTAATATCTAAATGCTTCTTTTCGTAGCTGGTAGCAAAATGTATGTACAGGATCGAAAATATGCTTGGATACAGGTTTGTTTCTTGAGAGTGATAACCTATTTTTTGACACCAAAGTCGTTAAATTGAAATTACTAATAATCCTCTTAACTATTGCGCTTACCGTCTTACGACCTGCTTTTTAATGCAGTGACGGTAGAAATACCGTGGTCATCGTTAACTTAAGAGTGTTTGCCCAAAACAGTTGTCGTGGCAGCGGTTAAAACAGGTGTTTGTGGTCATTAGTTCGTTGGCTGTTTTGTCAAACGTGTTTGCAAGGCAAATTTTGCCACTGCAAATACTTGATTGTGATGAATTGAATGGACAAGCTAAACCCTTCGGAATATTTAAACCCCATTGAATTTTAGGAGCACTGGAACCGAAACAAGGTGATAGTCATGTTATGGAACTTTGCTATCATTATTATTATCATCATTATCATCATCATCATCATCATCATCATCATCATTATTATTATTATTATTTTTATTATTATTATTATTATCATCATCATCATCATTATTGAAACATCTCACAGTATTGATGTTATTTGCCGGTTAATTGCTGGACATCAGGCCAAGTCCCTTGGCTTTAGGTATCCAGTACCTTACTAATAATCTTTGCAGTTCCTAACAGGCAAGCTTTCTGGAGCAGTTCTATGCTACATTCTATTTCAATCTTCTTGAACCACCTTTCAGAATTCTTTCCAGTTGTGCCCAGAGCTCCTATAATTAATGGTACAATGGTAACCTCGTACATTCCACTCCACAGCCGCTGGATCTCTCTATTATTATTATTATTATTATTATTATTATTATTATTATTACTCTCGGCGACACGACCGAATTGTCAACACAGTAAGTGAAAAAATACAAAAATCAAATCCAACATCACATGTATTCGTAAATAAAATGGCAAATACTGTTTTTCCAGCATTCCGAAATGACATTGAACAAATAAGCGGCAGAAAGCCAGACATAGTCGAATTGAAAGAGAATGGACAAGAATGTGAAATCATTGAAATAACAGTTTGTTTTGATATGTACATGGAGCAATCGTACATAGGAAAAACAGAGAAGTATAAAGAGTTAATTAGAATACTTGAGCAGAACGGGATAAAGGCAAACATAAATGTGCTATGTTTTGGATCACTTGGTTCAGTA
>RDPX01000291.1:733387-759821 GCA_003991215.1 Morbakka virulenta | reverse complement strand
TCAAGGACACAGCAGAGGCTAACAGAAGCGTACCCGTGCCTAGGGGTGACGTTGAGGTAGTTGTTGCAAAGGGGAACCTCAATCGCCATGTTCGAAACTCCACAACCGAATGCAGTTTAATATCAATACCCAGGACGTATTATTATTATTATTATTATTATTATTATTATTATTATTAATATTTTGATCGTTTATGAAAATAACAAGAATCATATCTTGGCGTCTATAAGTATATTGGGTAGGTAGCTTGGCTCTGGGATGCACACCAAAAAAGGGGAACAGAAGGACCCAGTTAAGACACAAAAATGTTTTGCTGTGACATCACACGCCCTAATATTGGTTTTTGACAATTCTACAGTTTAACGGGCAGTTAATGTTTTAGACCTACCTGTTACACAGTGCCAACTAAAATGTATTTTGCACAAGAACCATTAATGCAGCTAAGACTAAGTAAAACTTTATTGCCTGTTTTTTCTTATATGGTTCGAGGACTCTATATTTGGTTGTATATTATTTTGATTGGAGTCAGTGCAACACGAGATTTGCGCAATCTTGAAGAAATATTTTCAGGTATCGTCACTTTCCTAACCGATCTTATTGTATTTCTTACTTATTGATATTATTGTTTCTTAGCCATGTGTAAGTTTCACAGTGGTATAACATTGTCCATTGGACTTATAATATTTATTAACGTATAAGAACGTAAAAGCAAATCAGACAGATTTTTAAAGGACTTGCAAGATGTGCAAACAAACCACAAGAGTTATCAAATTTCATACCTAAATCAGGGTACAAAATTTATTTTATCTGATACCTGGTTTTAAGATAAAAAGAAAAAAACTTTTTTTACTTACATGTTTTTTTCACATGTTTTCCTTTTTGCGTGTATTTTGAATTATTGAGCTTAAGGATTTTAATTAAGTACCAACAGGGTTGAAACCCTCCTCAAAGACGCCACTAAATCATTTTCGCCTGCAAAAAGAGAGCCAGGAAAGTAAAACTACTTCTCTACTCAGCTTTTCTGTTAACCTTTAAACCTATGGTAAGGACCATATTACAATTACAATTGAAATTGTTGTTTGTTAGATATTGGATAATGTTCCTTGAAGCAAAACTATTCGCTGATGAACATTTTTGTTAATTTTTACGCTACGCTAAGGATCATACTAAAATTGCATAGTATTCTGTTGATTGTTTAATTAATGCTTGATAATCTTCCGTGAAGTAAAACTATATGCTACTGAGCTTTTTATATTGATTTTTTAACCTACAGTAAGGACCATATTACAATTACAAGGGAATATGTTGATTGATGAACATTGGATAATGTTTTGTGATGTTAAGCTGTTCTCTTCTGTGCATTTTTGTTTATTTTTAAACCTACGGTGAGGGCCACCCTAAAATTGGATAGCAATCCGTTGATAGTTTATTTAATGCTTGATAATCTTCCGTGAAGTAAAACTATATGCTACTGAGCTTTTTGTAATGATTTTTTAACCTACGGTAAGGACCATATTACAATTCCAGTAAGGACCACACTGAAATGGCATGCCAATCTCTTGATTGTTTCATTGATGTTTGGTAATTCCCTTGAATTGTACAATGATGTGAACTCTGGGGTCTTTGGTCATGACAAGTTTCCACTGATAATAGCAACATTTATGTAAACAGGCTGTCGCATACCATATTGGGACGCAAGTGATGTTTTCAAACATCATCAGATTACAAGACAGGCAAAATGGCCAGTGGAAAGTTGGGATACTAGATTTTGTTTGTTCGGTATGGTCAATCCTTGTGTTTGCGTGATACAAAAGTAGCAATCGTGTACATGTAAAATTGTGACGTATGTAAAGGAAAAGATAAGAATATGGAATCTCTGTGTTGAGTAGTCATATAGCTTAAGAAATACCTACTTTCTTCGTGATTCTGATAAACAGCTTCTGTGCAATTAATTCCCTTAAAGATGATGAGTGACCTCACAGTCAAGTCGGGCTTCAAATCTTGCACGCTCTATCCGCATTAATCTTAATCCCACTTCCTTATTCACAGAGGAAGTGGGATTAAGGTGGTATCTATCTATCTATCTATCTATCTATCTATCTATCTATCTATCTATCTATCTATCTATCTATCTATCTATCTATCTATCTATCTATCTATCTATTTATCTATCTATCTATCTATCTATCTATCTATCTATCTATCTGTTTATCCATATATCCATCTATCTATCTATCCATCTATCTATCTATCCATCTATCTATCTATCTATCTATCTATCTATATATCTATCGATCTATCTATCTATCTATCTATCTATCTATCTATCTATCTATCGATCTATCTATCTATCTATCTATCTATCTATCTATCTATCTATCTATCTATCTATCTATCTATCTATCTATCTATCTATCTATCTATCTATCTATCTATTTATCTATCTATCTATCTATCTATCTATCTATCTATCTGTTTATCCATATATCCATCTATCTATCTATCCATCTATCTATCTATCCATCTATCTATCTATCTATCTATCTATCTATCTATCTGTCTATCTATCCATCTATCCATCCATCTATACATCCATCCATCTATCTATCCATCTATCTAGAAACTACAATGGAAAGATCATTCAGAAATAAAAGTGATATCTACTTTTCAAAAAACAAAATTATTTGTGTTAAATACTTGTAATAGGTTTTTTCGTGTCATAATTTCCCGAAAGCTGATTGTATAATTTAGCCACCAGAAAATGCAAACAACATTCGTAAAATTTCGAGGTTTAATCTTGGTAGATGTGGTATGTAGTCTGCATATTTATTCATTCTTTTGTGATAGCTGATTTTGAAATAGTTCTTGACGTTTTCACATCAGCTGCCATGTATACATTTTCCCACTATGACGCTGGCGTTTCATTTATTGATTTTTATGATTGGTACTAGATTGTTCGGTACGATATTCTCCTTTATCCTTGCCAGCGAGATGTTCTTTTAATATCATTTAGTCATTGACAAGTATTTCAAACGTCTTAATTTTTTTTAGCAGGAAAATTTAGATAATTTTTTAAACTGTTGCCAGTTTTTTCGAAAAATCATTTAGATTTAGTTCTTGAAAAGAGATACCCCAAAAAATAGTACCCGCGGAAGACATTACTACCAGGTATCAAAATTTCCATTCTCACATTTTCTTTTACTCTCATGTCTGTTTCTTCTGGCGATGTTTTCCTGAAAATTAATTTATTGTTAGATCGCCTTTATAACACATTTAAATGGGATTTAAAATATAGAAGAATATTTTTGATTTTTGATTTTAGTTTTACAGTTTTCAAACGTGCAAATGTCTGTGAGTTGTTCCCACGTTATTGGTAATTTAATTGATACGTTATTCTTACTTGATGGAACAACTAATAACATAATGAATTCGAATAGCCGGTGTAAAATATGTTATCTGCTAGGTAGCTTTCAGTGGCCAACATATTGTAGCCTTGTGTAGTTTTTGCTAGAAAGACTAGAAAAGATGCTGTTCTAAGGTAATAGCATTGTAATAATCTTTTGAAAAACCCCCCAGTATATTGATTGACTAATCACTTAAAAACTAATTAATGTTCTGTTGTACCAGTCATGAATAGGAAGCTTGGTTACTTACAAAAGGGCTACTATGAGAGTTTAATAATGAAACTCATGCCTGAAAGCCAGCTGTGGATTATCTTTATCCATGAGTTGTTGTCAAACATTGCAATAAACGATTCAAAATTGTACTAGCTTAACAGAACAAGTACCTTTAATAACAGGTTGTTCATTGTCTCGCAAGTGATCATTACCGTTCAGACGATCGTCTTGTTATGGATAGACGATGAAGCTTCAATCAGAATTATTAGATAGAAACTGTCATTCATGTGTTTTTAGAAAGTGCAGGTTTTTGTTGATCGAACAAAAATGAATGGATCACCATTGGTAAATGCTCATTCTTGCACATAACGTTATATTTATTCAGTAGCGAATTGGTTTTGATGATCTGAATGCTTCAAGTGCATTTTTCAGCAGGTACTCTTCACACTATTTGCTGTACAAGTGAAATGGTCATGCTGAGATGTTAGTACTTTTGATTATCTCTTGAATATTGTGTGTAAGCTTTTATTATTGTTTTTAGGATTTTAATTTTTTATTACGAAAACCATTTCAAATACTGTTTTATTACCACCTTCTTTTGTTCAATTCCATACACAGCAGCCTATTCTTTTAAGACAGACGGCTACATGGATGATAAAAATATATCTTTAGCTCATGATATTGCTTGTACTGATTATGCTCACAATAGACAAGAAGGCTATTCAATTTGTTATCAGTAGTTTAGGTAAAATACAGCTCACTTATTTGTCAATACATTCATTTTCTCCCTGTTTTGTGTGGTTCGGTTACATGGGTGGTAGAATACATGGTTGGTAGAAAGTATTTCTTTCATAACAGGATGTAATTGTCATGGCTACCTCATTTGACATTATTATTTGGCATGCGATCATTATTTTGGAAAATGCAAAGTGCAGCATTACATGGGTATGTTAGTGTTTGTTAAGCAAGATAAAAGTGTATATGCTCTTTGGGATTTTAAACTTCTTTGGGGGACGGATATTTAGATGTAGGAAGATTTTTTTCTTGTATTCTGTTGCGATAGATGATACTATTTTCTTTGTTAGTGATATATACCGGGTGGTTATCGTCATTATTTTAGAGCAAACTGTTCCAAAATGGCCATAGTTGTGATATTAAGACCGAATATTGGTCAACATCATCCTTAGTTGCCACCTATCGTTTGGATTTCTAATTTTACATGACCGTGTTTCAGATGACAGTGTTGTGTATTTCAAATATCCATTTATGATGACTACCATGTTGCAATTATCAGTTACGTTGCTGTAAGGCAGTCCAACGCATTTCGTTGAATTTTCTTAGTTACGATTGCGGTAGTAGTCGAAATATTTGATCAGATGTAAGAAAAGTCTCAATGTCAGACAAAATTACCTTTTGAGAGCTATTTATCCCACAAAACGTAGCTCCGAAAGTGCTTACAGGCGTTTCTTGGATGGCACCTTGGAAAGCAGCGGGGCCATTTGTTTCCTTCTGCAGATGGCTTTCTAGAACCCAAAATGAAAGACCCGGACAAGGAGGGAAAAGAGGCCCACATTTGAGCATAGCTAAAAAGCCGAAAAGCGTACGAATCAAGACATGATAAAGCTTCCATGTCAGTAATAAAGAGTTGTTTTCTTAGGAGATTGTACGCCCGGAGTAAGTTCAATAATTCAATTAATTCTGCAGTGTTATCACACAATCACCTTTAGTGGTCAAAGCGACTGCACTTTATTGACGAAACAATATAAGCAATTATATGTATCGTATAGCATTTTCAGAAAGTAGATCGAAACCATATGTTGTGGAGAGTCGTCACAATTTCTGTAAAAAACAATTTAGCGCACCATGTGGGAAAATAACAGACATGACATGGCCTGTAATTTCGTGTTCTGGGTCTGATTACGTCGGGCAACGTTTTGAAAAAACGTCATCTATTTATTGTTAGGGATTATGTTATATGTTATGCTTGGGCAAGTAGATGCAGAACAATCAAGGTGACAGGAAACACTGGCAGAGGAAGACCAAAGAAAACATGGGAGGAAGTGATAAGGGTGGATCTGAAAGAAAAGGTGTCAGCAGAGACCTGGTGAAGGATAGGATAACTTGGAAGTCAATTTCAAGAAATCGTCCAACACATGCTAGCATGTAAAACGGAGGTTAAACCGAATATGATGATGATGATGATTCTTATTAGGATAGATGTGAGGTTGCTATTGGTTAATTAGTTAATCTGGTTCTTTTTCCACATTGGAAAGCTGTCCATGCTCTATATAGTGGCAGTTTGAGCTGCAGAATCCTGAATGGGTATCGCGTACAACTTGATGAAATTAATTTGCTATGTTTCATTGTTATAGTGCTTTCTTTTATGATCCACTATCGACTATATATATATATATATATATATATATATATATATATGTTCAGGAATGTACAATTTATTTTATTAGACTGATAGAACCTTAATAAATGGTAACTGAGGCGGTAACTAAGTCCTATTAAATAGTAAACTTAATTTTTATCAGTTAGTCAACTTACCGTTTTCTTAGAAAATATTATACTTTATTACATAATAATCATTTGTAGATAATAATCTTAAGCTTTGTTAAAGATTCTTAGGTTTATTAAACAATGTCATTATTAGATAATAGACTTAGATTTCATTGTACAATAACCTTAGATTGTATTTTGTAAGAATATTATATGTTATCAGATATTAATCTTAGATTTGTTGGATAATGGTTTGATCAGATAATAAGTTTTTATTAGATAATAAATGATATAATGATAAACTGAGAATTTATTTAATGACAGGTTGTTTTTTTCAGAAGTTGCTATCTTCCAGCTCAGAGGGTTAGCATGTTACTTTGTTCTAGTTACACTGTTACTGAGATGATATTATCAGAATATCACTGCCATGAGAATGGTTACAGGCGCAGAATGTTTCTGTCGTTAAATCGTTAATTAAAAAAACCATATAAGCAAGTTGTTTTTTTCATAGATAATAAATTTGGCCCTATCAAAGTTGCATATGAGATGATCATAACTTTTCACACTTCTCTTGAATTTTCACCTCTGTGGTGAGTTTTCAAACAGTGTTTAATTAATATTGTGATGATCTGCTGGTAATAAATGGTTTTATGCATATATATATTTGTCCAGATGTTTTCGTTAGCGATATTATGATCAACAAATCTGGTAACCGTCTAATGTTTGTAGCTTTTAGATTTTTACCTCAGTGTCACGACGTATTAATATATATGTGTAGAATATATTGTGTATTATGTATTATACATAATATATCATTTATTTGTTATATGTAAGATATTTATATGTATTATAGCTTTTTTCTTCTTCCTCGGCCTTAAACCGAACTTCATGTTGCGTCGGTAGCCCGAAATTGTTTTCACCAACTGCGCGGTGCTCTTCCACTCCTTTTTCCTAGCTCCTACTTCCGCATGCCTTGCGTGGTTTCATCTCAGAGTCTTCCTTAGCTTCTCTTGTCCGTAACTGGTGCTTCCTAAGTTTCTCTGAGGTGTTCATCTAATCACATGCCCATTCCATCGCAATATAGTTTCTGTAGCCTTTCCCGTGACCTTGATTGCTTTCATAAATTTTAAACCCCAATTCGGTCGGTGCTCATATATATTACTTATTGTATTTTATGTTATATATTGTATACTATATATGTTTTATTATATATCATATATTGTATATTATATCTTGTATTTTATTTCCCACAAGTTAAATATTATTCGACACTGATTAAGGCTTAGAAAGAGTCAAATTCTAATAAAGAATTGATTTAATCAAATTTCTAATCATTTTGGCTTCAGTGGCCAAGTGGTTTGATTATTTTCTTTACGTTTGCAGAATCATAAGTTCCAATTTTCTTTTCCCACTGCAAAGCCATTTTTACACTCTTTAAGTACAATAGTACAATACTATTTTTAATATACAGATTTTGGAACATCTGTTATGGATTCCGACGAAACTTGTTTTTTTATTTATTATGATACAGCCTGCTAAAAATATGGTCTATCAACAATAGCAAACAGATTGTTGATGAACATCTTCGTCGCATTGAATGGACAAGATCACCGATGTCATAAATGTTTGCACGTATCACCAGAAAAAAATTAGCCAAGAGGTTTACTTGATTAATATCAATCAGGATATCTTTTACTTGCTTAAATTCGATAAAATTTGATTGTTGTACTTGTAAACAGTGCTTCATATTTTGAAAACAACCTGAAGGCCCAATGGAAGCCCACTTTATCATCGTTGTCAGTTGCCAAGCTCAAACAATATTTGTGCATGTCATTAATCAGTCATTTAGAGACATTGTAGTTTGTGTTGTGGTAACTACGACTTACAACTGAGTTAAAAACATGAGCTTTCATACGATACCATGTTGCTCTCTAAGTGACCTACGTACAATTTGACTTGTCATATTATTAACACCTTTTTTGAAACACGTAAAACAGTAGCAAAATCACGAATAGTTATTTTTTTCGATTTTGCCAAATAGAAGTGAGATATTGAGCTATTAATCAAATTTTCACTCCTGTCTGCTCTATGGTAACTTAATAATTAAACGTCATGAATTATATATAATAACAAGGCAAAGTGCAGGCCATCTTGATTTTCTATTTCAGGAATAGTTTTTTTATGATTTTGCCAAACAGGAGCGAAATATTGAGCATAGAAACTAATTTTCACTTCTATATGTTGCATGGTGGCTTGATAATTTGGTTTCATAAGTTATATCTCATATTAAGGCAAAGAACTAACCACCCACGTTTTCAATTTTTTTCCCTAATTTTAAGCCAGACGATATTGATGGTAACATTTTATCATATGTTGGTCGTTGCAACCGTACATCATGCGACCCTATCTTTGGTACACGTACAAATGTATGTGCATCTTTTAATAGAAATTTCAGTTGCGTGCAGTGCATGGTGAGCTGATGGTACCCCCCCCCCCAACCGCTGTTGCAGTTAATGTGCACATGTGAATAGGGTGAATGACAGTGGTAAAATGTTAAACATATTTGAAAGCTTTTGAGGGGAAAGACAATTGTTTGTACATTTAAAGCATTTTCATCTTGCCCTATGCAACATAACTCATCATCTTGATGTTATTCTTACAGGGTTACTTACAGCTAGACAATGCCATTTCATGAGCTTACTTTTGAAGGGCAGAGCTTTCCATGATGGCTAAGGTTATCTAATAACAAAAGCAGTATCCCTTTGTTATTGTATCAACTAGATACACCCCAGGGACAAAATTGTAAATTGCTAACGCCCGGAACGTCTATAGGCTATGGCTATCTGATAAGTTTACCTACATCTGGTTGATGCGAGTGACCACTAGATCCGGCTAGGTTAATAACATTTTGGCCTGTTATCAAAAACATCATGTGTAACGTCCCTCAAAATGATGCAATCACTTTTTGGTTTGGTCACCAGCTGCAGCTCTCATCACGATCTCTCGGTTATTCAAGTTTTTCAAATGTTGCTAGCTAGAGGATTTTTAATGATTATGTAATATTTTTTATTGTCAATGAGAAACACGAAGTATATAAGACAATGTGATGAAAGAACAGAAAATCGACTTTGTACTGTGTCAGACCATGATATTAGAACCTACCTTACGCGCATTTGTTCAAATTTTTCTCAGTTGATAATAGTTTTATGGTTTTAAAAAAGGAATGACATTCAGTGTGTTTAGTTGTCACTTCTTATATTCTTTTTCTCTTCCATTTCAGGTTTGGAGGTATGGTTTGGCAGAATATGTCAGAAAAACGGGAAATTTTAATTAAAAGCACATTTGAAAGGTGACACAAAAGCATATCCCTTGTAGTAGCAGCCTCCCGGTAGTTATGAGGAAATGAGTTTCTTGAAGGGACTGACATCAGGCTCGCGGACAACGAAAGATTATCAAACGGTGGAAGATCACAAGGATTTACGCATTCCCGTACAAAACGAGGAGGCGTTTGAGCATGGAATCACTTTTAAAGCAAAGGTTAGTTGTTGGCTTTCTGGTATCAAAGAGTTGTTTTCCTGTCAATTTTACTATGTTTGTTTGGTTTTTGAAATATTAAATCGTACAAGACGAACAAGGGACTTGTATCTGAAATTTTGATAGCGACAGCGTTGGATGGAATGCGTTGCATGCTTAACAGCGTTGGATGGAATGCGTTGCATGCTTAACAGCGTTGGATGGAATGCGTTGCATGCTTAACAGCGTTGGATGGAATACGTTGCATGCTTAACAGCGTTGGATGGAATGCGTTGCATGCTTAACAGCGTTGGATGGAATACGTTGCATGCTTAACAGCGTTGGATGGAATGCGTTGCATGCTTAACAGCGTTGGATGGAATGCGTTGCATGCTTAACAGCGTTGGATGGAATGCGTTGCATGCTTAACAGCGTTGGATGGAATGCGTTGCATGCTTAACAGCGTTGGATGGAATGCGTTGCATGCTTAACAGCATTGGATGGAATGCGTTGCATGCTTAACAGCGTTGGATGGAATGCGTTGCATGCTTAACAGCGTTGGATGGAATGCGTTGCATGCTTAACAGCGTTGGATGGAATGCGTTGCATGCTTAACAGCGTTGGATGGAATGCGTTGCATGCTTAACAGCGTTGGCGTGTACAGAAAGAAGCCAATACTCCTCTTCAATTGAATGAATTAATTAAATGTTTTAGTAAGTAACAAGAAGACTATCAAATCACTGAGTGCTGTTAGGATAACGTTTAAGATTCATGTCAAAGGTGGATGCTTCTCCTTCCTCTCACATTACACAGCTCCTCTTGAAAAATGATAGGTGCTAAATCATCCCGGAAACGTCATCGATTGACAAATAAGCAACCCATCATAAATGTTTAACTTCAATATAACTTAATGTTACTTAAGATGATAATAAGTGTATCGTTGTTGAGGAGAAGAAGAGCAGAAAGACAGAGAGCAGGATAGAATGACGTGGTAAACTAGGATAAGAACAAGCAAGAAAATGAGGTAGGAGATGCAATGCGTAGAAGAAAATTTTTGAAATACGATTCGAGTGGCTGACCTTCTGTGCAGTGGAACTAAGGTTGTAGGAAGAAATACCGACGGGGAGGAGGAGGAAGAGGAGGAGGAAGAGGAGGAGGAAGAGGAGGAGGAGAGTAAGAAGACGAAGAATGCCTTACAGTTTTTTAGTGTAAATAAGCCGAGAACGTTTTTAACGGGATGATTTTTTTAACTTTACCCACATTTTATTTACGTTCTGAAACACCCTTATTTCAATCTTCAAATGTTGAGCTATAGTTCATTAAAATATGATCTTCCAAAATAAGAGATCATGAAAAGAAACGCCAAAATATTAATATTTACTATTTTTTGAAATAGGGGCAGTGAGGGAGCAACTTAAGAGTCAAAAGAAAAGAGTTCCACTTAGAAAGGATGTAACAAATTATATTTTAAACTGTGTTTTGACAGTGTAATGATACGGTAATTTCGATGACCAAATAAAACATTGCAAGGATTATAATAAATATTGAAAATGCAATATTCCAATTCCAAATATAACTATATCTATAACTGTTAAGGTGCGCAGAATGAGCTTTATGAGCGTTATGAACTTTAACAACAGTAGTCGTTTCGTCTGCGTGCCAATCAGTACTCAAGATTTTACTGAATAGCAACCTTAAAGAGAAACTAGGAGTTTTTACTAATCATATTTAACTCTTTTTAAGGTCGATAGTTCGTTCATTTACTCAACTCTTTATCAATAAAAATATCATTTAAGAACCTGCATTGATATTATAACCATAAAAACTTTCAATTTTACGGGAGCAGAAGAGTAATAAAAGTAGAGATTTCAGAAAATCATTTATATCCCTGGGTAATCACAGATGTTCACTGCTTGCACACTTTCATGCTAAACCTTGTGTTAGGGGGGAAAATACCGGCTTGATTTACACCTTTCTAGTTAATGAAGTTAGAAACAACATATGTATTCCACGCATTGACGTTTGACCCCACAATTTATATGAAATTAGCAATTTTTCTTTTGCTGAGAATTTAGCTACAAGCGTGGTTAAACCCAAACGCCATGGCAAATTTTCTATTGACTTTGCCTGACCACAATTTACTGACTAAATGTAGCATGTTTTTTGGAATATAATAACTTCATGCTTGTCATGTTATGAAACCAGCGAATTCAGTGGTTGCATAGTTGTTCTCTGTATGTTTAGATTTAAGTACCTAAACGTAAACCACAAAAAAATTGTATTGAAATTAATTCAAGAAAACACACAAAATTAATGTCAACTTGCATGAATTGCCCTATAGTTTTGGTCGCGTACTGTACAAGTAAGGATTCTTCGATCCTTGGTGCATAAGAGTTGTTAAAGGCCATTGCAAGTGTGCGCGTGTAATGCTGTATGTGTCTGTGTGTATGTACGTGTTTTTGTGTATGTATGTATGTATATATATGTATATATATATATATATATATATATATATATATATATATATATATATATATATATGCATGTGTGTGTTATAAATGTGGTTCTTCGGAAATACAGTTTTGACGCGTATACCAATACGAAAACTTTTATTACTATTATTACCATTTTCTATCAGTCGCTACTAATTATGTTAAGTCTGAAATAAATATCCTTTTTTTATGTAAGAAAAGTAAATCAAAATAGAATGTTGATAATAAGCTTTTTGTATTGGCTTTTGCTGTTTTTGAGTGATGACGCTAAAACCAGTGGATGCCAACGAATGAAAATCGTTCTTACCAGGTGGTATTGCTGAGATAAAAGATAGTTAAGGCCGTCGACGAATCAAGGTCTTTACGTAAATAGTTCTAATTAAATAGGGTATATAATGGAGACGATCTTGATGATAACATTGATGATAAACAAAATGAAAATGAGCTACTGTTTTTTAAATTTATTAATACCTTAATCTTGTAATTAATAAAAAAAGGGCTTCCTTTTTGATATAATGGACCAAACATTAGGAAGAGAAGTTAAATTACTTGAAAGCTGCATAGAAGCGTGCACAGGAAGAGACATGGATGGAGGTTAACCTTTGCTAAGCTGTGAAAAAGAAACAAATTAACCCAGGTCCGAAGAGGATTTCAACTGTAATCTTAAAGTCAGAATAAAATCTGGAAATAGTAAACATCCAAGCAGAGTCATGCAACGTGAAGGCAGTTTTCTACCTTCTGCCTCAAGGTGCAGCGGTCAATACGCAGTTTTAAACAGATTGTGCCAAATTTTATTCAAAAGGCAGTTGTTTACATTTTTATAGAAATAACTCAGTTTTTAAGACAGTAGCCGTATTTTTGTTATCCCTTTTGATCGACTGCTCATTCAAATGTTTACTGTCCCAATCTAATGCTATTTGGGTTTTATTTAAACTCTATTTGAACATAATCTTTTTTTCGTAATGTTGCTTTATGGAACAGATATATTCTATTCTATTAAATGAAATTATATATTATATTATATTATATTATATTATATTATATTATATTATATTATATTATATTATATTATATTATATTATATTATATTATATTATATTACTTTCTATTATTTTATCTATATTTGAAAATATCTAAGCCTGTGCCCGTGTGTGCGTAAGGGTAGAATGAGTGAAATCGCAGACCAGGATAGCGACGAAGAGAGCCAAAATTTGTGAGGGTACTATGCAGCGATGTGCTGAAGCTAGGGTATGCTAATTAGGATATGATTGCTTGGGCGAAAGAAGGCGTCATTTGTGACCTTAGACGATTAAAAGGATATACAATCGACAAATGAATTTACCCAAGTAACGCAGTAAGCTAAATTTTTGTATAAGAGTACTTTGTGGACCTGTGCTGAACAGAGTCTATGTTATTTTCTAATATAAACACCAGAAAAGCGCCATGGTGAAAAGAAGCATTTTGGGTATTTGTCAAAGATGGTGTCAAAAAATACACAATATTCCACTGACCAAACCCCTGGGAATATCTCTCATTCTGAAATAAAAAAGATCACACTTGCGGGTACATCACACATCTTGCATAAAATTCTTTCTTTGTAGATTGTACCCTCGTTATTCTTTCTGCTCCTTGAGGTTCTAGGGTTGGACTTGGCACTCATCGTATTTAAACAAATCAAATTTAAAACATAAACTAATAATAATAAAAATTTTGAAAATAATTTCTGGGTTTTATATTGAAGTGCATCCAGTTGTGGAGTTTCAAAGTCGGCGAATGAGGGTACCCTTTGGAACAACTACCTCTTGATCACCCTTGAAAAAGGTGTAGTACATGTTGGCCTATTCTGAGACCATGAAGTACTGGGATGGCGTGTTTTTTCAAATTCTTATTTTACTATATTTTAAAGTTTTTAAAAAATGTGTAGTTGTTTTGTTGGGGTTTTTTTTTGGGGGGGGGGGCCCGATATATATCATGAAGTATGTTCAGAAAGATTTCAGACTTGTCTTATTTTAATTGCCATAATATTTCTGTTTTACTAAAGTTTTATTCTAATGAAACACACCCTGGAAATATTCTTAAGATATTCTTACAAATTAGGCAATTTTCATCCTGATGTTCTTATAGAAGGTATTGGTATAAATGGAAAAGCGTGTATACCTTATACCTTCGTTGACAGTCATAAAAGGTCGCCAACCCCATGAAGTTCATATTATAATAAAACATCACTGAAATTGGAGGCATTCCCACTGAGAGGATTTGGGTACGAGGAATCGATTTCTGTTTCACTTCAAGTAAAGGTCTGGGAATGAGTCTGTCGTGTCGACAAAGGTATAAAGTTTTTGCTTCAACTGGTTTATCAATTATCAAAGAACACAGGTATTTTGATCGATACGTTTAGGCAAACCCGTTAACGTAAGTGATTACAGATTAAGGCAACTGAGGCGTAGCGATATATTACCCGACAATACAATCTCCGGTTATATTCCTCCATACATCTTAGATGATCAACAATTGTCTTGTGTTGATAAATTTCCTACTAGGAGCAAAGAGAAGAATGTACTGATTTACGTCAACAACAATAGTGCAACGGCCACTATGTGGTCCGTGGTCAGTAGAAAAGTGTAGTTTGTGGTCCGGTCGTATTGTATTAGATTATAATGACGACAGTATCTTTGTGTTCAGTAGCTCTAAAGCCACAAAACCGATTGGAGGCCTAACGGTTAGTAAACACCACAATGTAAGAGTCTATGTTTTTAAACTGTGATACCATTTCCCGTTTTGTAAGAAAAAAATAGTTTTTATCAGAGAAAAATCAGTCAGGTGAGAAATTTACAAACGATTTGTGGGAAGTTTACAAAACTTCCTTTTTCGTGACCTCAGTTTAGAAATAATCCATTAACTTTTGCAAGCTGTTAAAATATTATCGCTTAAGTAATTAGCCTTGTTGTTTACCCGTTTGAACAAGAATTTAATATTGAGTTTGGGCTGTGGTTTTTGCTTTTGCTGTGGGTATTAGATGGAATTGAAGGAGCAAGACTCTTATGCTTTAGCTCATGGGAATTAGTTTAGAATTAAATATTGATATTTGTTCAATCTTAGAAAAAAAAATTTATCCTTTACAGTATATCGGAACGGAGGAAATTGCCAAACCATCGAGCAGAGTGGAAATTGTCTCTTCTATGAGAAGAATTCGGGTAAGATTTTGTAGTTTACCATTAATTTAGTTACATGTAACAAAAAGCATGATTTCCTCCTCGCTTTTGTCGCCCTGTACCGCTTTTGCCGTTCTGGTCTTCAGACTGGAACCAAGAGCCGTCATTGCATCCGGTCCTTCTCAGTAATCAAAATCCTCACGGTTTTTATCCCGCCTTTGCATGTCGTACTGGATCGTGTCTGGCTGTCACGACACATGTCTATCTCTTGGCCTTTTATCAGCAATTTTCATCCCCGTTGCCAGTTCATTATCTTTAATCCTATCCTTGCAGCAGGCATGAAAATGTAGACCCTCACAGACTACAACTGTAAAACACAACAACAACATTATGACAACGGTAATGGAGTGATTTGCTATGAAGTAGCGGAAACCAATTGACCCATGCAATCTTGACTAGGTTTAGGATTTAAAAATTGAGTTCGTTAATGATAAAGGTTTCTTTCTGAGTTCGGATATTCCTAAATAAGGTTCTGATAATCTTTTAAAGAAGACGATTGGGTTTTGTCGAGTAGTTAAGGTCATATATGCAGTTTTGGGGACCGGAGTGTGCTGTTTTATAAGTGTGAAAGTTGGGGAGTAAATGTGGAGAACGTAATGTGACCAAGACTTGCGTCCCCGTTTTTTGATTTTGAATTCGAAATGACAGTACGTGCTATAAATGCCCACTGTCAAACTGTTAATTTATACTTTACCATTCATGGTTTCACTGAGGGATCGATTGACCCTGTCGGACATAAAGCATTTGTTTGGGCCGACACTGTGGGTATGGATATCAGTTGCTCGCAGATGACGGTAGATGGTCAAAGGAAGGGCTGTATGCAAAGACAGACGGCACCCGTCTGACAAGACAACCGAACAAGGGGTGGCTGGATGAGATAAACAGCGACACTAGGTACTGCAATCTAACAGCTGGCTTGACAAGGAAGCGAAAGACAATACGACCAAGAAATCATAGCCTGAAATAAACTTGTCCAACCAGGAACAACGGAGAAAAAGCTGAGTTACTTTAAGGTCGTTTACCATATGTTTTACATTTCAGAAAGAAAACAGATTTCGTTTTTGATTTTGTATTGTAATAATTCAAAAATTAATTACAGGCTAAAGTCACTTGTCAAAGTTTTAATTGAAATAGATGTCACGTTTCCCATTTAAAAATAGTTCTATTTAAGTGTGACTATCAAATACCCCCTGGAAACATTTCCACCCAGCTTATATCCATTAGAAATTTTTGAGGTGAATTCAGGGGTATGCCAACCCGCAAGAAATCTCCACCAACGCCGCTAAATATGTATCATCATCATCATCATCATCATCATCATCATCATCATCATCATCGAACGAAATAAACAGCAGTGACCGTCTTCATTAGCTTCGCCACTCGCCACGATTCTCAATTATCCTTTCAAATTTTACCATGTTTAGCCCACACAGACTTCCTATGTTTTCATCCATTAAATATAGGTCTTCCAAAACCTGATGCCGTCATATTTTTGCTTCGTGTAATAAATTATTAATTCTTTAACCTTTCCGTGTTTGATTGTTTTGCGTTTTGTATAAGTACGTTTTTTACGTAAGTTTTTTTTCTACGTTATTTTTTTCCTGCAGTATGAATACAAATATAGAAATATAAAGAAAAGAAAGGTTTTTATAGATGTTTCCGTTGAAGGAATTCGTGTTACTCTCTGGAAAAAGAAAAGGGTATGTAAATCGTGTTTATTTTTCTAGAGTAGTTCTTATTTGGAATATTTTATTGACTTAATTGAGTTAAGTGTTTTTTTAGTTTTTTTTCCATGTTCACACCATGGTGTGTAACTGCTAAAAGAAAGAAATGTTTTTCCGCCAAAGCTTATATTCCCGAAACTAAAGCTTTGTATACCTAAATGATTAACTTCTAAGACAAATATTTGTTTGGCAGAAGTCGCTATTAAAAGAAAACTTTTTGTCGGTTAAAAAAGGTATAAATTAGGAAAAGGAGGTAAATTTGTATATAATACCAGAGGCAATTTCGAATATAGATTAGAGAAAAGAATGAAGCGAAAGAGAGTTTTACAGTTTGTAGGGGAAGGGAAAAAGCTATTTGCATGGAAATCCTTGCTATCCCCGGTGTCTTTCTCAGAAAGATTGTGTCCAGAATTCTTTATCTATGTAACAATTACTTTGCAAGTTGAGCAAGGTCAACCAGTTCAAAAACGTATTCTGCAAAGAGAGCATGTGAAATGATCTAAAAAGAAGATACGTCTTAAATATGAGACTAGTTTTTTTCAAGTTGTAAAATTTCAATACTATATCGGCCCAGCATTCAAAACTCCGAATTTGGCTTTGACAGTTCCATACAACTAGTGGTTTTATGCCCCGTATACTCTCGAGTCTGCAAACGAAAATATGTTTACTGTATTACCCGAGATGTAGGAACTCTGCATTCAAAGGCCAGGATAAATGCACGCGAGACTTTATCTGGAAAGAGATCTCTGGGCCGCAAATCAGTCAAAAATAATTAGTCGAGTTTTTTTTAACTATTATTATGTTTTTTGTTTTACAAGGTAGGTTATGAGAAAAATCTGGCGACAAGTAAGATTAGGATACTACTTAGCAGGCAACATATCCAAGGAGTCTAGACATATGGCTAGGTCTAATGTTAGAACATGAAATTTGTTTAGATTAATAAAAGCATGAGTTTGTTTAAATTTAAAAGGCAATTTTTTCCAAGTGTTCTTGTTCTAAGCAAGTTATCTGCAGGGTATGGATTTTTTAGTGACAAAATGTAACATAATATAATTTAGATGGAAAGAATTTGGAATTGTAAAAAAGTGAAAGATTTGGTTGCAACCTTTATCTGGTGAAGGACGAGCGTTATTAGCTCAGATGCTGGAGCATGTGGATGTAACAGCCATGGGCACTGGTTCAAATCAATTTCGGTGTACACGTATTTTTTACTTTTCTAAGATATAGGGTGAAGATTCGCTAGAGTTGTTAGGGAAACATTGTCTATGGTTCGTCTAAGGTATTTCGACCTTTATAACTTCATTGCCAAAAAAAGGTAAATCCTGAGGCTCGACGCAGAAAGAAAATAAGCAAAAGGGCCTCAGTTCAGGATCACTGAAGAAAATCTCTGCACACTTGTTAAGTACGAGAAAACTGTAAAATAATTGTGTTACATCTGAAACTGGTTGGTTTCAGAGAAGATAATGAAACATTTTGTTGTTTTTAAGATGTAACTATGATTTTGAATAATTTCATCATGCATTGTTATTAAATTAGTAGATCGAAGTTGTATCGAATTCAGTTTAATGATTTGAATGATGCCTTGATCCAGAGACATAGACCTCCTGTCGTCATTTTGCGGGAAGGGAGTTGGTACAGCTCTTTTATATTTCCTCAGGGCGAATCTTCGTGATGGCCAGCATTTTCAATCTGTTAGCCAAAGGGAAAGCCCCCTCTACTTATGTACTGCTCTTGTAAAAGCCAGTATGAATAGTCGTTCGTTTGGAAGCCAATGTTCGGGAAATTTAAGAGCTTTGTAAAAAGTCTGAAGCATCAAATTTTACTGATTTAAAGCCATTATTTGCTCGACAGTTGTGGACATCAATGAAAATCAATGATGTAATCAATTGCTTTTTCAGTATTTTTTGACAATGCTCTCGTCCGTTCTTTTAAAGCAAAAGTCTTAAAATAATCGGCAGATTAGCAAACAGCCGCACTCTACCAGGTTTTGTCCTGAAGTTGGTATTCACAATGCATGGAGGTCTTGGGCCAAATTCGGAAGCGTAACGCTTTTAGAATATTAAGCACAGCTGCGAATTTCTTTAATACTGACTTTACCTTGTTTATGTAAGAAGAGTGCAAGTACACAGAATTGTGAAGCATCTACCCTGAGCTATTTCACAGGTGCTTCGCCTTTTTTTTTGTTACTCGTAGAAGAAGGGGCCAGGCAGACCAGTTCCAGACCAGTTCCAGACCAGTTCGGCCGTTCCTTTTTTGAAATATTTCCGAGTTAAAACCATTTTTAGTTGTTGGGCGAAACAGGTCTGAATAATTGGTCTGATCTTTTGTCTTTAGGAAAGAGTAGCAAAGATAGGAGAGGGGGGGGGGGCACTTAATGTCTAAGCACAGCCGCAGCTTAAATTGAAATCTTTCATGAGCCCCCTATAGTCGTAACTAACGTATTCCAAAGTTGTGTTGTTCACTATTTTGGTATTGCGGAACATGGTTAATCGAGTTACTTCATTTAATCCAGTTTGAGTAATCGGAGAAGCACTATGATATACGTAGTTACCATGAGCCCTTTATTAGATTGTGGTACAGTACATTGAAGTGATGATTCCTGTGAGAATGTTTCTGGCTGTCATTCATATTTAAGTTTTAATGTTATTGAAATAAATGTGTTTTCGTTCTCTCGCAGAAAACTCAAGATATAAATTTCAACGATCAAAAACTATTTGTCATGCATTATCCAATTAACAGGTATGTCGTTGCTGCAAATTGTTTTTTGAATGTTTTGATTCGGACGAAGGAAAGTTTGTCAACAGTTGCTTCACTTTCATTAGCCCAGGAAGACCAATGAGATTGGTGCCATTTTAAAAAATCAAAAGGGGAGCTTATTTGCGAAAGCTACACTAATATTAAAAGCATACGAACAAATGCTGATTTTCGCGTTTTTTGTTTGTGTCCTATGACCTTGAGAGCACAAAGTCTATTGTGAATTATTGCCTACCTGTTCCCCTTTTTCTCTCTATTCTTTGCTTTCATTTTTTCCGCTTTGATTTTCATTTACTCTAACAAAGTACTATAAGGCTATGAGAAAAAGCAATAGCAGCTGTAATAGTAAGTACATGGGAAAACCGAAGAGGACATTTGACCAGTGCTTCAAAGAGCATGTTTGCGCTTTTTAAAACGGGAATGTATCGAAAGGTGAAATAGATTGCAATATTTGACCTGGACGTTTGAGTTTGGTAACATATTGGAAATCGGCTATGTAGACTTTTTTTGAATCATAGGGGCTATCAATGGTTCGTTGATAGCTCCTTTTACACTTTATATATCCACTCCTGGTCAGTTATTTTCGTTACGTTGGTATACCGTTATAACCTTGCTTTACATAGTTTTTCTGCGATGCGGACAGCCCCCTTAGCTAGCTCGGATTGCCTTCGTCAGAGGTTGAGAATCTCAAACAGCATGTTGTATAAATACGCTCTTAATATTTCCTTAACTTTCGGTTTTTAATAGATTTGGTGGGTAAAACAGAAGAAAAAAGCCACCAGAAGCTCTACTCATCGCCATACCCCCCCCCCCCCAATGCCATCTGATATCGGACCAACTGCCAACTGCATTAGACAATGGGACACACGTTTACAGTACCTGGTCCCACAAAGACTGCAGTAGATATTATGTTTTGCTGACTGAGCATTTCGGAAAAACTAAGAGGTTGATTCCTTGTCATCGGTGTTCCTATTTTCTGTTGGCGTATTCTGATAATTCTGGTAATTCCCCCTGAGCAGTATTGTTACTACAGTCCGCTGAGGGTTTTTCCTCAAATTTTTTTCCTGTAAATAGTCATCACGTACTTAGTATTGGAACCACCCACGAAGATGTTAACACAAATTATTGGCTAAACGTTTAATCCTGAAGCTGCCATGAGTGATTAAGTAATTACGTTTAGTTGTTTTGCAGCCATGGAAATTATGCTTAACTCACTGAAAATAATAATGCTCTCTTTTCACACAGTTGCACACAGGCGCCATTAGATTTAATCATTCCTAGTAACACCAAAGTCTTAAATGCATTTTGTAATCTAAACAGATGCCGGTATTTTGAACAAGTTAGTTTTCCTGTAACTATTTTTGAGGTTTTTTTTGTAAGAAAAGCATTCTTTTTGTTGATATCTGGGGCGCAAGGAACGGAATCCAGTCAACACTCTGGGTGTGGTTTAGTTCCTCTTCGCTTGGTTTTTTTTTCGTTATGTTTTTTTGTTTTGTTTTCATTTTTCATTCTTGTGAAACCCTTTGACATAGAGCTGATCAATATCGAAAGCCTAATCTTTAAGTGACTTGCAGGTATATTTTAGCAACAGTGAGTCTTTTTAAATGATTGTACTTGGGGTCAGGCTACGGATTCTTAGATTCTCTTGTCTGCAAAATGTTTCTTTAGGTTTGTTGGATTAACTTCCAGAACCACGGCGCCGACTTTATAGTATTGAAAGATATTAGGTTTAGTGTGTCGAAGTGAGGTGATTTTAAGTATTGTTATATTATTTTTATTTTATTATATACTGTAATGTTTATTATATCATTATGATTAGTATTATTATGAAATGAGTTTCTACTTTTAATTCATCGTGGGTTTAAGCAGTCAACTTGACCCCACTTAGGGACCTTGGCTGGAAGAGTGTGACATGATAAATGGAATAAAGTCTAGCCAGACAATATTTTTTCGTATTTTTCTGTGACTTCCAATAACCTAAGGCACAAAGCCATTCTTGTATGCTTCTCAAGGGAATAATGTTATAAAATATTTGCTGGATTGTGCTAAGTTGAAAGAAAACTTCGTTAAGTTATGTGCTGTGCTATTTAGTACAACTTTTATAATCTCAATCAAGAAGTGAAAATTTTCCTTAGACTGTAAACAGATTTCTCTCAGCTCCCTTTTTTATTATTCCCACTGGTCTGCATATTACCGGGACTGTAGATGTCTTCACATTTTCGACACCTTTCTAACTTCTATCTCTAGACCTTTGTACTTGCCATGTTTTTAAAATTCTTTTACAGATATGTTGTTATTTTAATAATTATTATTTTTATCTATTTTTCTTAAGTACTTTTGTTTCAGAACTTCATATCACCGGGTTATTACCAATAACCAAGGGTACCAGGCCGTTGGTGCACGTATGCTTCCTTGGTGTTTCTCTTTTTTTATGTTTGAAGGTATTAAGACGTGTATAAGAAATTGTTTAAAAGGTAAAAATATAAAAAATGCGAAAAGAATGATACAAAATTAACAGGTAAAAATAATTTTTTTGGAATAAAAATAAAGGTTAAAAATTCATTATACAGACTATGATTTATAGGAGTCATTGATCTTTTATCAAATTGAAAGAGTTCTTCTTAGGATATGGGCAGTACTATTTAACACTATTTTTTGTATTTCGATGAGTGATAATTTTCCTGGGATATCGTTTACATACTTCTGCGTTCCCTTTTTAACGCCGTTAAATGCCCCAACCATGATTCGTATTGTTTTGGTTATCATTTTCCACATCCTCGACACTTCAATTTCAAGGTCTTTATATTGAGGTTTTCACATTCTTTTGCAGATACGTTGTTCGCAGATTTACTCATATCAGTCATTTTACTTCCCTTGCTCAGCCTGTTCTTGATAACAATGCCCGGCCTATTAGCTTGTATGGTTTCGGTCAGTTCTTATCGGGAAGTCCCATAGAATAGTCACGTTTGGCTTATTAAGAACAGGTAGAGGTGTATATTCATACCACTTGTCCTTTGTATTGATGCCATAGTAATAACAGATTTTCCAGTGTTTAAATTGACCGACATGATTGTGTCTGTTGTATACTCGTTGTTATTGCCCTGTTTGGTGACAAAAACAACATTTAATAGGCACCAAAAAACATGTTGCAATGTATGCCAAAGTACTTTATTTTTTATATATGTATATATTAGGTGAATATTTTCGATAATTCATTTTCGAATTATTTTCAAACCATTTTCAAACCTCAAAAATGTAAACAGAAATACTAGTATCAGTCTAATAAACATGCCAGAGGCACAAACCAGAAGTCCAAATTCCATTGTTCTGTGGTCAGAGTAACATGACTGCAACATAAAATCAATACAGCCTGATCGTCCGAGTGCGGTTCCTATATTCGCCCTTCGTGTTGATGGAGAGTTTCTTTTCTCCAATGAATAGAGCCTCAAGAACTAGTAGATGCTGTTCTCCTCGAGCTGATGATTTCAGTATATCCATATGGTCAAATGTAAGCTTTTTATTGCAGTGTTTGAAATGCTTGCTGACTGGTTGAGGTGGTGCACTGTGCTCCTTGAAGCGGGTCAGGGTATGTCGGCTTGTTTGGCCGACATAACAGGCTTCACGTACCTGGACACGTAATTTGGTATACTCTTCCACTTCGGTGGTGCTTTTCAACTTTTGGTTTCAGCAATAGTAATGTTATTATTATTCTGATTCTCACAGTATGGGTGTTAATTTGACTCCGAGTATGGCTAGAAAGGATGTCAGTCGCTCTGTAATTGTCCCCAGTGCACCGATTATGATCGGAACAACAGCTGACTTCACTTTTCACAGCATACAGATCTCTCGGGACAGCTCTTGGTAGTTCTCTATCTTTTCATCTTCCTTTGCCAGCGTTCTTACATCACCAGGGACGGCAATGTCAATAATGATGTACTCATTGAGTTTCTTCCTTACCACAATGATGTCAGGTTTTCTCGCTTCTATTTGCTCATCGACGTAGACATTAAAGTCCCAGGGACGGCACCTTGCACTTCCAAACACCGTGTTTTTAATTACGAAATATTTACTGTTTGCTATTAGTTTGGCTAGTTTTTTGTATTCATTCGTTTAATAATGTTATCTCGTACTCAATTTACAATGAATAAAATTTGCATTTTGGAATTACTGGCCCTATTTGTCATCCGTAATTTTTGCCGTCAGGAGTCCGAAGACGACAAAGTTAAGAGATGTGAAGCGAAGTTCCAACGTCCAAGTGATTAAGGTACCCATAGCAACTACAATCCTATTCGAAACCGCAAGGAAATTGACAATGGTTATCTCAAATGTATTTGTGGTAAAGCAGACAAAGGACGTCGTGGTCTCAGTACTCACTGGAGAGTACTTAGAGTAATTATACCATTAAACAATAAAATTATTGAAGAAAAGGGAAACATTTTATCACCACAAATAGAAACCGTGAAGAATTTCCGGCACTTAAGAAGGCGTCAAGCTACCAAAGCCACTGATTAATTATTTGGATTTTTAATCTTCATTTTCAACGGTCGTTAAATAGAACAGTTTGAACCTGGCTATGGATTTTATGAACTCCACCGTTTGTAATTGCTTTCGTGGCAACCAAAGGTTTTGAGGTGAGTTTCTGATCAGGGTATCGCTTTGAAGGAAAGATAAAAAAATTTTCCGAAAAGGACTTGAAGACAGAATTAAAACTGCTCGAATTAACACCACCAAGTACGTAGCCAAACAAATAAGATCGAAAATTAATAGAACTCTGATAAACAGGACCGTTACTACGGACTATGTTGAAGAAATTAATAAAAACTTTAGGGTTAACACCCAGAAATTTTTGAGATTTGGAACGTCTGTACTTCCACCTTTTAATGTTACCCAGTGTATAAGCTACAATACCAACGTATTCAAATGTTCAAATCGCAAAACATTTTCTTAATTTCTCTTGGATGCCCGGACGGTAAACATAAAACTGAATTAATAGAAACTGTTATTGAGTAAATCTAAATCATCAGTAAACTGTCACTCCACCCAAAGAACAAATTAAAGCTTTGCCAGCAGTAAACTCTGTCATAAATCAGGTGACACGTGATTTATGATAGGGTGATCTAAAGTCACCTAAACATCGAATACTTGGATGAAAAACAATATTGACTTTATTGTATCAATGTATATAAGGCTTTGGCATGAAATACCTGTAAATGGAACATTAGACATTGTTACCCAGTCCAAATCTTAGTTTGGACTTGGACGCATGTTACCATCTGCAAGACACACCCAATACCAAGTGACATTCAGGAATAAGGTCAGCAAATCCATCAATCAAATATCTGTGAGGTTGATAAATCAACAGTAGCAGTTAATATACAATGCGATCAATTCAATTCAACTTCTATAGCGTTAAAGCAGATCCTTCTTCCTTAATAAAAGCTATCTAATTGAAAATCTAACAACACAAAGCTTAGTTATTAAATGAATCTGGGAATACATTGACAGTAGCTTCATAAATCCATGACCGTGGGTCATGAGTCTTCTACCAGGAAATATTTACAACTTTACATTACGATACCTCAACAATACCATGGCAAATTGAACAAACGGGATCAAATGGGGTTTATCAAAGTACTCTTGCTGCACGTTTTGTGAAGAATAACAAATCCTGGGTCATGTCATCTGACGTTGTAAATCTATTAGAGTTAAAATAAAATTGCAGGATTCAATTTTATTAACCATTTACAAAACACTGATATTAGAAGGATTAGAAGTTTTTGTAGACATGAATAGTTACCCACATCCGTCAGTCAACCGGCGAAGAACAATAATCTGAATTTGCCAGGGTTAAGGTGACAATTTATTGTTGTTGGAACGTACTGTTGGTTTTGAAACAATCATTAAGAAGAATTTTGATCGTAAAGATAAACGTAAAGATAACTTGTTAATCTATCAAGAAAGTACGCGTTTTATTTTGTTAATTTAAGCCTTGTTGCGGTGCTATATATATATATATATATATATATATAACGATATCTTAGTCGTATCTAAAATGAAAACCTTTTATTTAACAAATGAGACTGTTAACATCATCATAAAAAGAATAATAAACGTATGCATAAGAACAGTCTGTCACATATTTTGTATGTGTAATAAAGAATGGAAAAATCCAGAGCTTTGGAGCTGGTGAAAACTGTTACAAACCTCTTGAGCAATATGCCGAACCCGAGAGTATTACTGTAAGAAAAGATGAAAATGTGTAATTGTTTTGTCGGATGATAAAAACCCAGTGAAATTTTGAAATTATTATTATTTTTATTTTTATTTTTATTATTATTATTATTATTATTATTATTATTATTATCGAGTGGTTACACACCATTTAGTAGTGGATGGGTGAAAAACCCGCATTCAGCGCCCAGCAAAAAGCCAGGTAAGTTAAATGCAGGCACATGTACTGTAGCCACAAGAGTGAGAAAACCAAATCAAAATGGCAACATCATCATCATCATTATTATTATTATTATTATTTTCTTGTTATCACAGGTAAAAGTTCCTGGTAAGTTCGTCCCGAAAGCAAGCTAGAACAACTAGCCTCAGGTTTCGAGAACTTTCTC
>RDPX01000291.1:685976-715615 GCA_003991215.1 Morbakka virulenta | reverse complement strand
ATCTATCTATCTATCTATCTATCTATCTATTTATCTATCTACTTATCTATCTATCTATCTATCTATCAATCTATCTATCTATTTATCTATCCATCTATCTATCTACTTATCAATCTATCGATCAATCATTGGATCTATCTATTTATCTATCCATGTATCTATCTATCTACCTATCTATCTATCTATCTATCTATCTATCTATCTATCTATCTATCTATCTATCTATCTATCATCTATCTATCTGTCTATCTATCTATCTATCTATCTATCTATATCTATCTGTCTATCTATCAATTGGTCTATCTAGCTCTCTACTTATCTATTTTTCCATCCATCTATCTTTCTTTCTATCTATCTATCTACCTATCTATCTATCTATCTATCTATCTATCTATCTATCTATCTATCTATCTACCATCTATCTATTCATCTTTCTATCTATCTATCTATTTATTTATCGATCTATCTATTTATCTATCTATTTAACGTTTTTTACCTTCGTTGCACCTGCTAACTTGTTTTATTCTGGTTTATGAATACATTTTCTATTTTAATGTAAGGTAAAATGTGAAAAAAATTATTTCGGACTGTGGTAGAAAACTACAAATAGAACTTCTCATCTGTATTATTTGTTCATGTATTTAATCGGAAAGATGACCACTGCTTTACTTTATTGTTATGTTGTGGTTGATTTGAGTTTGTCCTTATTCCATAACTTTACTTTAATTTTCTTGACTTCAAGAATTTCTTTTAAAACAAAGCTTTGTATCATACCGCTCTTACCAAGGACGAGTACAGACTTTAATTTTGTGAGACTGCTATTGTCTGAAATTAACCGCGTATTTTTAAAATAGAGAATTCGTTAATCCTCCGGAAACAGATGTTTTAGAAAATATCGAATATTGTATGAAAGAGTGTTTATTTTGGCAAAGCCGATGTTAAATCGTGATTGTTATCATTAATGGCTTTTTTTTAATGCTCTAAGGTAAAACTGAATCCACTGTATTAAGAAAGAACGAAAAAATGTCGGATGGCAAATTATTTATCCGTTGTGTCAACAAGGTATCAATATTTCTGAAACGACTTTTGTAATGACTAACATTTGAAAGGCTTTCGTTTAATATCTTTAGTGAAAGGGCTAGTTTTGTTTTTTAACTAAGCACACCCGTAGGAAGGTCAGATGATTAGCTGTTTGGATCTGCGACAGGACTTGATATAGCACTTCCAACTTCGCTGGCTGAGATGTACAACTTTGTCGCTAAGAAAACAACAAAATCAGTAGTATATGATATTTGGCGTTTCTAACTCTCAGATAATATTAGTAAATAATAAAAAGGCGTGTCTGTATAATCAGATAACGAGACTCTGTCGCAACTTGAATTATCTTACTAATTTCATTCAAATAATTGTTCATAACATTCCAATCAGAGCAGGATTGATATTTACTTATATATCATATATGTTTCATTTCTTGCAGATCACTCTGGCGCAGCCTTCTTTACTGAATCACTTGACGCTTCTCATGTTTTTCAGGCAGTCTATCCCTCAAATGCTTTGCTGACAACTCAATGCCCCAGTGGCAATGGCGATTACATATATCTTGTGACAGCGCCAAAGTCTAATATCTTTCGTTTTAAATTACGCATCTCCAATCTTTTAGAGTCTTTTCCTTGTCATTCTTGTATCATATGGATATGTTGCATGTAGAATGAGCTATTTATGTATCAGGTTTGTTGTGGTTTGTTATTGTTGTTGTTATTATTTCACCTCGCGCGCACCCGGACGAAACGCAACTTTTAATTTAAAAAAAAACGTTACAAAGGAAAAAAAAGGAAGAAAAAAGTGGAGTTGAAAATAATATTATTTTATTAGACTTAAAGATGTTTTTACTATTTTTAGCAACTGATGGAGAAACCGATATTGATGATGTTGGTGAAACGGACATCGATGACCCGACATCCCCAATAAAGGAGGATCCCCAACGTCAACAGTCAACGATGGTAACTGATTTGGATCAAATCAATCCACCAGTTCCACCAAAGGTGAGCTCCGTTATTATATCACAAATGGCATTACCCATTGTGTTTGTGATTAACTGCATCTTACGTATTAAATATTGCATTGAATATCTGGTTTCTGGGTAAGGAGTTTTACTTGGTATATTGTAGTGAAGTCAGATGTATTAAATGTTCACAAATAACATTAGCAGCAAGTTGTTTTGACGTAGGCTGACCCCAGAACTCCTATTTTATATGATAAGGAAAGGGTTCGTAAAAAAATTTTGTTTAAAATATTTCACTCTTTATTGCCATCACGCGGTACTCTTAGTCGAAATGGATTGAACAGTTTGCAATCAGAAGATACGTTCTCCCATTGCTGCAGGTAAATCCTAAAAAAGTATACTTTAATACCGAAGAATGATATCAGGATAACAAAGATACGAACTCCATAAATTCTGGTGCTCCTCAAGGGTCCATCCTGGGACCTATGTTATTTATTCTTTTCAAAAGCGACCTTTCCAAGACTGTCGAAGGTGACATGGCCATTTTTGCGGATGGTTCCACGCTTTACTTGGCATTAAGAGTAAGTCATTTCCCTTTGATCAGCCATGCATTAGTGGCTTCCTTTAGCATGATCTTTAATCTGTCATTGATTGGGGTTGTCATTGGCTTGGCACGTAGAACGCTACTAAGACGTAACTTATTAATAACATCAGACATAGACCTGCCAACCCCGTTCCCTCATGCCTTTGCTGTTTCGTCACTGCCCAAAACGTAACCTGGAGTCAATGAAAGTAGCTTATCTCCATTTTTCTTGCACACAAAAAGCTTTTTTGACATTTTTTGTCCGAAAGTTTTCAGATAAAAGGTAAAAATGGGCTGAAAAGTATAGACGTAACGATATCAGAATAAAAAAAGTTTGCGGAGAAGCATGCCATATATGCATCCTTAAGTGGCATGTGGCTAAATGGATGCTTTTACGAGAAGCAGCTAGTTTGTGTAAATGTTCTCTAGATGTTGTTAGTAGAAATGTAATTTTTTTATTGTTTGCAGGTACCGCTACTTGTTCAGAATGGAGACGCGGCGAATCACCGAATAGGACCTTTTACGATTGCGCAACTGCAACAGCTCTATCACCAACAGCTGCAGCAGGCAACAAATGAAGCTGAGGCTGCGAAAGCTGAACTTGCTCTTTACAGAGACAAATTACGAGTTGAAACAGAAGCCAGATTAGAATCACAGGTACAACTATTATTATGTAGATATAATGATTTCTATAAATCATTTTGAAATGGCATTTTATAAATAATATTGGTGAAAGTAATGACACGGTTTACATCGTTGAATTGTCTAGAAACGAAGTGCTTCAAGATCTCACTCTTTTTGTTTTGTAATAATGAAGAACCATACAAGCATAGGGCCACACAGTGTACGGAATTTTGAAAGGAAGTAGGAAGGTGGGGGTGGAGGCATGAGGTAAGAGAAGGAGGTGGAGATGTGAAGAAAATCAGAAACCAAGCAGCCTCATTGACAATCACACTTACAGAGCGAAAACAACCTCGGGCTTAATATCAGAATGATTTTCGTTAATAATTGAGGGAGATAAAGATTCAGCTTTCTGTTGGACGATGGCGGTTGCATTTTTGCCACTTTAAAAGAAACCAAACACCTTCTTCCCCATTTTCTGACAGCCTGAAGGTTAGGCTTCAAATCGTACTCAAGTTTGACCGGTTACTGCTGCATTGCTGCACTCCTGCACTGCTGCATTGCCTTGTATCTAATGCGAGAGTACAACGTAGTGTGATCAGCATAGATGTTGGTGAACTGAAGCCAGGAAGATCATTGGTGTATTAAATGGAAGAGAGTTGGACCAAAAATAAAATCCCAGAATTAATTGAATACTTTTTAGACGTTTTTGTTATTGTTGTTATTGTTCATTATGACTGTTACCAAAAGCTTGTAGTCTATTTTTTTGTAAGACCAACAACTTTTATGACATCAAAGATTGTTGTTGCTTTCATTCACCACATTTTAATTGGTTCAGTTTCAAGATATGTATTTTGATATTTTTTCATATTTTTTGGTAGCTACCTTGTTATCTGTGAGACAGTTTTACCAAAGAGAAGCATGTTTTTTGTGGGTTTTTTTGATAATAATATCTGGAATCCTCACTTTAATTATACGACTTGTTCTTGACGTGAATTCTCACAGAATAGTTAGGCGCGAAAGTTTTAGAGAAACTAGTTACCGCTATAGAAGAGTTCACAAAAATTTGGTTTACAACATTGCGTCTTAATGGTACAAAAGAAGGCATTGTAACTAAAATCACCAATTTCCTCAAAGGAATCTTCAGAGGTGATAGTCTTTCGGTCATTTTATTCAGCCACACTGTCAATCCATTGCCACATCTACTGAAGCAGTTAAAAGGTTATGTAGCCGAGAATGAAAGAGCAACTAATATTACACACAGTTTCTTTGTTGACGATCTCAAGCTGTTTGTAGGCTATCAAGAAGCCCCTTGACGTTGTTACCACGTTCCCAAAGACACTGATGGTGTGGACAAATGTGCTTACATCAGGAAACGTGGTGGAAAGCAAGTCACCTCTAAGGTACCCTTAGAAATGAACAATCTAGTCATTCAACCTGTAGGGGAGGATGATATGTATGGATACGTTTATCAGGACCACAACATTGCTTACGTAGGACAAAGTAAACAAAAAAAGAACTGTACACCAGATGCCGAAAGGTCTGGTCCCCTGAAATCTCACCGTACAACAAAGGAACCTACTACACACAGCATTTTGGTAACGAGTGTTATCAATCATACTTTTGCTGTCTTTGATTAAACTATTGAAGAGCTAAAAAAAAGTATGTACTAAAATCCTCAAGACCTTGAGTATGAACAGTAGCTTCTGCCCTAACAGCGACGTTAATTGACATTATATTTCAAGAAATCAAGGAGAAGGGGACCTTAAGTCTGCACAGACCTTTTTGCATGCAACATAGTTTCCCTCATCCACTGTATCAGGCACAAGGAGAGAAATGTCTCAATCAATTTTTTTTACCATGGGAAAAAAATCACTCGATAGTTGTGGAAAAGGAATTGCTGAAGAAAAACAATAACATTACTTTCCTCGACGAAACAACAAATCATCAAAAAAACCGAAAGCCATGCATGGGTATGTCCAAAAGTTATTGACGGTGATGAGGGGATTGACAAACAACACAGTCAGCAATGGTTGCAGAATAAATACCTAATTAAAAATGCCCCAGGGTATGCATGTGCTATACAAGAATAAGAGATTGCTGTGGAATACCGGATCAACAAGAGACAACGAGATACAGGCTCATCACCCACTGCAAACAACAGATGTCGTCATTGTAAATCAAATATTAAAGATATCACCCACATCATCAGTTCTTTCCCAATAGTGTCAAGCTGGTACTACTTGCCCATACGCCATGATTATGTAGGCGAAGATGAAGATTTTCGCAACAACCATTAATTTATTGAGAAATTGGCTGACAATGAATACTGGTGGAACGCGTTCAATAAAGAAACATGTAAAATTACACCTCAACAAACTCGACATAATTATATGGAACAGAATAAGAAAGACTTATGCAGTTGTCGAGATCATCTATTCGGGTGACGTAAACATCACAAATGAAACGAAGGAAAAACTTGACAACTACGCACCTCTTGTACGTAATTTACAAATGTTTTACCACGACTACAAACTTAAAATAATCCCAATATTAATCGGTGCACTTGACTACATTCCAAAAGAGTTAAAAACTAAGCTAGAAGGATTAGAATTTGTCAATAAGGAAATTAAAATTTGACAAGAAAACTACAGTGTAAAGCAGTATCAGGAACAGTAAAAATTGTCAAAACTTTTATGGAATTGAAAATGTGAAATCAATCCTAGAAAATATCTGTAATGCTTTCTGTAGCTTCAGAATATGCTTTTTCTCCTTTCTTTTGAAAATTTTTTTTTGTCTTGTATCCCTGTTCTGTGGTCTAGAAGCGGCTATGTTATTGTACCTACACCAATTTTAATGGAATGTGAAAAAGAATACTCATTAGCTGAATATTAACTTAATATTTTGTTTTGAATTGTTTTATTTTTGTCTTGTTTCCTGGTCGGAAACCGATTTTTATTAAAAAAAAAATTGTCGATGTTAACAAAATATGAGTTATATCCTAGCCTACTTACCTGCTTGTTTACATACTTACTGAGATACCTGTTTGCTTGCCAATGTATCTTTCCTCGCTTATTAGAATTTGCCACATGCAAGCCTGAAGTGGTACAGCTATTTTTAGTTATTGATATTATCTTACTAATGTAGCTTTGGTACGTTTGTCAGCATTCATTTATCATTAGATGTTGTGTGAGCTATTCCTCACTCGCGCATTGACCTACTTGCTCGTTTAGAACTTAATTCCTGATGCGAAGGGCTCAACCATTTTCTTCACACCCTTCTTAAAGTTATACTAGATTCAGAAATGAAAGTAGTCCATCAATTCAGTCATTTAAAACAAATCTGAAAGGTTTAAGCTGAAGAAAACTAATTTGCATCGCAATTACAATTATTTTTGGGTAGAGATGGTTGTGGAGAATGAAACAGATTATATCTAGTAATGTTTCTGGGATTTTTTTTCTGTTGCTTGGACAATTGGAAAACAGGTACTGAATTACTTGTGTAGTCTGAATTATAATGTAGGGTAAATATACGTTTATCATAAATAGATAACCTCTTTGCAGATTTTAGTTCAGAGCCAATAGTCTAATAATCCTACTTCTTTCATCAGTACTTTTAAAATTTGTGAAAAATTAATGTGGAGAGAAAAATCCAAAATTTGATTCTTACTAGGCATTTTTTTATGGATTGGCTGGGTGTTGGGATGGAATGTTAGGTAACCTTTTGTATTTGCCAGTGAAGGGTTCAACAAGTAATTATGTGGAATATCTTTTCTTTTTTTGTTAATTCTCAGTTCATCAAAACATGCTACGCGCCCGTTAGCTCATTATACATCATGCATACAATCAATTCTTTTTGATTATCGTGCAGATCTGGAAGCATCCTCCATGATGGTGGGCTTCCTTCCCTCCAGATGCCTGACTAGCTGCACGCGTGGCATATCTCGCACTAGATTTCCAGGTGGCTTTATTCATGGGGTCACTTGAACCAAGGCCCCAGCCAGAGATGTCATCCTTCAGAACATCGTGCCATGTCTTTCTTAGTTGCCCAGGTCGCTGATGTCCATCCACAGAAAAGTCTACTGCCTGCTTGATTGTAATATATATATATATATATATATATATATATATATATTATATATATTATATATATATTATATATTATATATATTATATATATTATATATATATTATAGATATATTATATTATATATATTATATATATTATATATATATTATATATTATATATATTATATATATTATATATATTATATATATTATATATATATATTATAGATATATTATATATAAATTTTTTACAGAAAAATATTATTTCAGGAATAATGTTTTGTTTTTAGAGGACACAGCGGTTATTATTTGGTGCTACATAATCAGTATTTATTTTTGTTATAGGCCCGCGTTCATAAACTCCTGGCACAGAATCGAGAGCTTATTGTTTCAGTACAGAAACTAATGAATCAGCTTCAAGAAAATCATTCAAAACTGACAGGACAAGCAATTGACGAGAGGTGGATTTTACATATGAATGCACCCGATAATTTGTTCAAAGTTGGTGGACCCCCAGTTCTGCCACCGCTTGAGGCTGGTGACCCAGGGTTTATTGACTTTGAATCTTCTGTGTATGATAATATTCATAATCAGTTTGCACAATTCGAAGAAAGTAATTTGTCATCAACGTTTGTCAGTAATAATGATTTAGTAACAATGTTAGATAGCAAAAGGGAAAGCAGTCCCCCTGGGGTTTCCTTTCCAATAAAATTTTCAGGTGACGTCGAAAAAAGTGATTTAAAAGATTGCGTAAAAGGACCACATGGATCACCAAAAGTCGTAGCACAAACGGGGAACGATTTATCGAAAAAGAATAGCAACGGAATGAATGCAAGTCCTGTAACGACATATAGTAGCTCCCCAGGTAGTTTAGTTCGTGAGAAAGACACTTCGAAAAAGGCTAACCCGTTCTCTGCTTCCGAAAGCGACAATTCTTCTGGGAATAAAAGCGGGTATACGGGTAACGAAAGTGGTAACATTGCGTCAAAGTGCATGATAAATGGGACTGTGCCCTCCAATAATGAAGGCGGTAATAACACTTTAAGCAAAGAAATAATGACAACGTTTTCTGATGAACTATACCAGCTTGGTTTAAGTGATAATAAAGGTATGGCATCTATGAGTGTATCAAGTACTGAGAACTCTCAAGAATCAATGCATAAAAGTGATGAATTACTGGAAGGACAGGGATATGAACCTTTAATTGATATGGATTAAATTAATCGGGAACATTTTACAAAACGTATATGAGCTATTCCTGTACCTTGCCATATAGAATTGTCTTTTGGAATTACCAGTGGATTTTGGTAAACCCGTCGTATATGGATTGTATGGTCGTACTAGCATTTGCTGACTTAAAAATCCTAAAGCAAGCTGCAGTTGATGTTGATGGTTTTAGAGGTCCTACTAGGGTCGTGTTTGTATGCGATTTATACGCCTTTGTTTAAATATGCAGTAGTATTTGTAATTTATTATTTTTTATTGATCATAGCAGACTGAAACACTGAAACCCATTGCCCTGAAAAAACTTTTGAGGGGCAATCAATATAAAGGGTATATATGTGCTCCCGCATACACATGTACACAAACATGACAACACAACCAGACACTTATCTAATAACTACGGTGTACGTTTTACTTATATTTTGTTAACAATTACACTCTTAGGAAAAAAAATTTGTTTGGGGAAAGAAAGGGCTGAAGCCAAACATTGGTTTGTCGCGAACTCTACTTCACATGAATCACAAGGTTGTTGAATTGACTTGTTTTCATGCCCACAAAAGTAGTAGGGCCGTTGGCAATTGGTAGCCTGTTTTCCGAGGTATAGAAGATATAGAGAGGCAGAAATATTATGAGAAAGAAAAAGCAAGACCTCACAGCACTGTGTTAAACTGGGGTAGCGTTTCTCAAGTGTCATATTCCTTCGCCCATGGGACGCTGGATGAAGAACTTAGCAAAATGTTGGTGATACTAAGCACACTGATTCATATTATGAGAAGTTTTCTGCACTACAAAATATACATTTAATGGTATTTTTACAATTTCTTTCTTAAGAGGTTATTTACAGCTTGTTGACTCCAAACAAAAGCATAACAAAACACTTAAACAAAAGCCTTTTTTCTATCAGTTGTGACTTGCAAATATATTGCTGCCTTAATCTGTTTTATAAGTTACAGTAACCATCAGATATCATGATTCTGCGTAGTTTTCTGGAGAAGCCGTCTGATTTCAGTGATAGTAGGATTTGTTGCGGTTTTTTTTGAACCTATGCAATAGTTTCCTAAAAAACGAATGGTAAAGTAATATGTCACTTTACTTGATCCTATTTTGATACCCCTGTATGTTATATCTCCCTCATAGTGATAGTATCCTAAAGCACATATTGACAATTCCGTACCGATAGCTGCTGACTACTGGTCACTGTATTTACTGTGCGTTTGTTAGGGTAGAAGACTACCAACCTTTCTTGCACAGTTGGAATTTAATTTAGGTTTGTACATCCTTGTGATCATGTGTTTGTGAATAAAAGGACTGTTGAGATCCCTAGGGGAAAAATAATATAATCGAGATAGTGTACCTTATAGAACGCAACCCTCTTCCAACCCATTTAACCACAAATATAACTAAAGTTTTCAGTGTTTGGTTTTGGGTCTTCTCATGAGCATTAACCTAGCGATAACATTTGTACTTTTAGTATAATTAATATTCCTTTATTATTTACCTGCTATTACTGCAGCCTTTCTAGTGATTGGTACATTATACTACTGTCTCGCCAATCAACGCGAGAAGAGAGCTCCTGTGACATCAGGTCATGTCCCACGTGACCTCTTGGGTGTAAGTCTGTAACAGATTCACGAAGTAATTACAAATTTAGATTAATTGATTTTGTTCGAATTTATTTTGAACGAAAGATTTAATGAACTGCAGTCTTTTTACGAAGTTATTCAAAGTAAATCTTGCTAAAGACTCGTATACATTTAAGGTATTTTTTCCAACGTGTTTTTGGTTTTAATCTTTTTTTCCATAATTTTATGTACGTATTGAAACAAACTAGTATTTCATGTACATTTATCATACTTTAGTTACACATGGACTGCTGCTATTTATTGTATTTCTAAATTTCCCTTGATTTTTGCTGATGTAGTAGAACAGATGTAGGGTATGACATTACTTCAAACAGAATAACGGCTAATTTTGCAGCATGCCATGTTAAAACCGAGTATAATTGCTTACTTTAAAGAAAACGAAGTAAGACAACAAAAAATGCAACTGATTGATGAAGTAGTTTTAACTTTTTTTTTATGGCATTTAAAATTCTGCAGAATTTTGTTTGAATTTGTGGGTTATTGTGGGGTTTTTTGTTATTCTTTGGTTTTTTGTTGTTGTTGTTGTTTTGTTTTTGTACTTTCACTCATCATTCATCGCTGGGCTTCGCAGCCCCTTGTATGTCGTCAGTGTCTAGTATTCACCCCAATTCCTATTTAACTAGTCTATATTGGATAAGAGCTTCGGTGAAAGTTCTTTAATTGGTCAACTTAGTCCCTCGTACATATTAACGGTCGGCGCCAATTCGATTAGTCAGGGGAACATTAGAGCAAGTCGTAATTTATGCTGCTGTTACTAAGTGCGCTATGTTGCTATTTAAATCAGTACAGCTGCAGTCAACTGTAAAGGAAATTTAATGGTTGGAGCCCGGTGGGGGTGGGGGTATTGTTGAGTCAATTGCTGAATTTCATATCGAGTTAAACATCTTTCATTATCATAGACAGCAAACTTTGTATATTTTATGCCTCTCCTTTTTTCATCTCGATCGGTACTTCTTAAAAATGTATATTTTATTTTTGTATTCGAACTGCTCTTATAACAGATTGAAAATAACGAAGATAAATTTAAACTTGGACTTTAGAACCTCCTGGGCCGTTGTGAAAATATCAGAAAAGTCAAATTAATGCCGTGGTACATATTCAAAGACAATGCCAAATTAAATGCTCATTTAGGGTTAAAAGAATGTCTTTTGAAGGGTGTAGCACTGAGAGTCATGTTTTGTTGCTGCTTCCATTAAGAACAATAAAATCGCTGTCATCTTTTTAGTGTATACTCAAGGTAGGGACTCGATGAGAGGCAGAATGGTATTAATCTGTTGTTGAAGTAACTCTACTGTTGCCAAGAAAAATGGAATGAAATACCAGCAAACAGTTTTCACCATTATATACAGTAAACTGTATATACTTTGCTATTAGTTCATCTTTTGTAGTAAAGGGTTAGAATTTTATCAGTACGTGGAAGTAAGCATATGGATAGTTGTATACTAAATGCAATTTTAAGTAGGAACTTTTTGGTCGCTCTGAAATACATCTTATTGGTTTAATCATTGTGATTCACAACAACCGAGCTTATTGAAAGTGTCCAAACAAATTGCTTCTTTATTTATTACAATTCTTATTTTAATACAATGAGCCTCTTTTTTTACTTTTTAGTGTATATTAATTTTCTTTTAATAGAGCTTTAAATTAAAAAAAAAGTTTGTATAGATTAGTTTCAATTGCTTTTTTTAATGTAATAATTAGGTTTGCCACAACACGATTTTTTCCAAAACTTTACTTTTTAATTAACTTACCAATATTTTACTGTAGATGGTTATTACTTTTTTTTTGAAGAACACCATAACAAATGCCCTTCTCCTTTCATCGTTTTCTATGGGAAAAAAAGTATTTATCGCTTCCCGAAGTTATTATAGATCGACTCAAGGTTGACTTAGCTTCACATGTGACATCCATCTAATTATGAATTGAGTGCTTATTTTTAATGTTTACAGAATCAAAAAGTTACCAGAATCTACGTTTACCGTCTATTTTCCAGAAATGCTTTTTACGTCCTTTTCATGATTTGCCGTTATTTTTATCAAAGTGTTCGCAACCAGCAGTCGCCGTCTAATTGCGAATCAGGGACGTATTTCCTATCATATTTTACGGTCTTAAAGTAGTTTATTTTGCTTAACTTACTTGCACCCTAATTCTATGTTATCTCGCCACCCGTTTCCCGACATTTCCGTTTCGCATAAAATATTTTACTCCAAAGCCCCGTTTTTCATCTTTTACCATGCCCAAGCAGTTTCAGGATTTGCTGTGTATTTCATTTAATTAGTTTTTTTGAAGTAGATTATTAATATTTAAAATTTCATTTGCATAGACCTTTAATAAATATGAACTCGATTGCAGTTTTAACAAAGTTATTGCTTTTTTCTCCTTTTTTGACCGTCAGGCTTTTTCAAACTGCCCTCGCCGCAGTTACTGTATTTGTAAACATTAATTTTGGGACGGAGTGTGTGTGATAGTGCCTGGGTAAAATGGAAATAGTTGGAAATATTAGTTTTGTAGATAAACGTATTCTGCTTTGATGTTAACGTTACAAACGTACTTTAACAAGGATGTTTGTAAGGTGAGGGAGGCATTTTCATAGAAATAATAAATAATGAATAGGGGATATTGAGACCCTGTATGCTGCCAAAACTGTTTTCTGCCCTGGTTTCCTAGGAGGTAGGAATGACGAGGAAAATAATCTCCTTTTAAATAATCTCTTGTATTATTTATTTATAACAGTAAAGAAACAAGCATAGCTTGGTTTACCTTTGAGTTATATTTATTCCGTTTTGGATTTTTTTTGTGAGATTGACCCATAGGAAGGCCAGAGACCATTTCAATACACAGAGCTTCCTGCTATTAAATGATTCCTTTAAAATAAGTTTTGTCTAATTATTAAAGACAATCCCTTCCCCTCCATCCCTCGTTTGTATTTCCTTTTATCTCAGTGAAATGCTGGCAGATCTCATCTGTCTTTTAAAGTGGAGAAAGAACTTGGGCAGAATAATACTTCAGACTCTGTATTCTAAGCCGATGGTTTATCATTTGATTGCCATGACCACAGATAATTGGAGTTAACAATTTAGATCTGTCGATCGTCCAAACTAGACCAAAAAAAGTTCCTTCCCCTTATTTTGAATATATACGGCAACCCTCTTAAAAGGCTCATTGCCCCGCTTTTGTTTTTTGTTTTTAAGCATATATTACTCGTACCCTTTTATTAAAAACAATTCTTAGATTAAAAATTCCGTTTTTGTAATAATCTTTTAGCGGTATTTTCTAACGTTTTCTTCCACAGTAGTACTGAGTGATACAGGTATTACATTAGTCATAAGATATATTAATGTTGATTTGCGGTTTCCAGTCATAGAGACTGTGTGTAAAAGATAGCCATATTTTTTGGTTAATACTGCTCATTTCTCCTTATATTGTGGGAGTGTACTGTAATGATATATAAAATCAATGCCCACGTGTTGTCTTTAATGTAACCTACAAAAACGATGTTGCGAATTGATGCTGTGCTAAGAATTCCAAAATGTTACTTGACACAGCAGACGTTCCGTATTGCTATAGTAACAGGTCAGAAAATAAAACGGTGGCATTCGAATGTTGAGGCAAGACCTATTAACGGCAAATAGGTGACCAGCATTTTGTTTATCTGCCTATTCAATATATCGTAAGCTACAACTCGTGATATCTACGACTAATAGCTGATAAGCTGTTTTTTATTCAACAAATGTATGTATTGGATGACGTATGTTACGGTAGTCGGATCTTAAACATTCCGCTGTAGTGTAAATATTATATTCTGGGTCTAGAGGCCCCTGGAACAGTGTTTTGTGATCTGGCCAGCAATAATTATTTTGAAATTGTGTACAACCCATATTTGAATGATTTTAAGAATTCGCATGAGCATGCCTTTACTAGACCCGAGGTTGTTACCTCCGACGTCTGTATTCATGCCGTAATGGCAGTAAATTAGAAATGCCGGCCAGAGAGCTGTACTTAATGGGCTTTTAGGTACCAAACAAAGTGCGGCAACTGCACACTTATTGTGTTTTCTTTATTTTCAGTTCAAACTGTTCAGGCCATACAAATTGGTACCTATATCATGTGCTTTAATTTGCAAGTAATAAAACAGGAAGGCCATACTAAATCACACTTTTGAAACTTTGTTAAAATGTTTGAGGTCATTGCGCTCATTGTAAGACGACTCTTAATTTATTACTTATTAAAAAAGTAGTATCAAAAGAAAGAGAGAATACCGGTTGTATTGAATGTTTCTTTTCGCAATTTAGATAGAAACATTCAGAGAGATGTGTGGGCTATTTTGATTGTTGGGGTGTTGTTTTATTTTGATTTTGTTAGGTAACTTCCAGAACATAACAGTACATCTTTTGTTTGGCATTTGTGAATTTTACAGACTAGGTTTGGGCTGTAATTATCAGTTGTGAGCAAAAAGATCGGTTTGTTTGTAATACATAGTCGCTTCATTTTTCCCCGCATTTTATTGCTCTTTACCGTTTCTCTCCCATTTGACGTCAACTATAAAAACAGTACTTTGTCGATAACTACATAGAAAGGAGAAAATTGAAATTCGATACCTGCTTTTCCAGGAGAAATTTACAAAGTCGCTTTATAAGAAAATCGAGATTTCCTTATTAATTTTTTCGCAATTTGCAACACAATTATTATACTATGTGACTAGTCATGTCAAGTAGCAGTTGGCATTCCCAAGGAGTACTAGAATCAAAAGGCACTATATATTCTATATAGTGTAGTTTTTAATTGAGCGAAGGCGCAATGTTCTTCATAATTGTAGTTGTCAAAATGTTTTTCGCAGAGGTAACAACAGAGGCAACGCTTTGAAAGTCAGACAAGATATAACAGGGTTGTTTGTGGAATTGCTGCAGTTTGATTTCCATATTGATGGTAGAAAATGTGTTTTAAGTTTATAACGAGTGGGGAGTATAACACTTTCTCAAGGTGGGAAAGAATTAAAACCAAAATCTTACGATTTTGCTACTGAGAAATATATGGGCAATTGTTTCCACCTTGTTGCAATTGCAGCATTTCAATGTCACATTGCTAGATGTCTGTCGATGCAGGATGTGAGCAGATAGAAGGATGCTGTGAAGAAGAGGCGTTGATTTTTTGCCCTGTCGAAAGACCTACATGATCTTTTTTCAAGTTTTGCAGTTGTTTACATCGCTTCTTGGTTGTAGGAGTGTTTTTTCAATAGAAGTTTTTTACCTTCAAGAAGCGTGACGCAGTCTTGGAAAATAAGAAGGGCTTCTAGTAGTTTTCTATACATTGAGCGGTACTGTTTGTACGCTGTCGGATATAGGTTGCTCGAAATCACCCTCCCCGACCCAACCAATGCTTTGTCAGGTATGGTCACTTTTTTATGGGACGTTAGAGTATGTCTTTTACGGTTATTGAGAACCAGTGCATGTGTTTTAGATACCAAATGTGTCAGACCTAAAACTCGTTGGTCTACAGGAAGGCATCTTGGTGTTTTTGCAAGAGGTTCATGGGACTTTTTCCATAAAAAGCTAAAAATGAGTTTCTCAATAACTTATTGTGGCATCGTCTGCATATTGTGAGATGCCATGGAAATGTGGGTTTGGATATTATATTAGAGAGTGTCTCTGTACGAGAGTAAAGCAAGGGCTAGAGTCCTATCTTACTCCTCTCGACAAGAAAAAGGGACCTGAACTGTGTCTATTGTTTATTATGGTCTGGATATCTGAATACATGGATCTCATAGAATAACGAAAGCTTGGCCCAAAGTTGGCCCATTTTGGTCATTGTGTTATCAGAAAATAAGCACTCTCTAAGGTCAAAAACCTTTCCTTGGTCTAGGTTTAGTAAGATAAGAGATATGTTTGCCTGCCACCAGAGACAATGTCCAGTATGAGCTTGGGATCAGGGTTGCCATTTGGAATTTTTCAATCCCAAATTTCAGAAAATCGAGAGTATTTGAAGGCCTTTGGGATTGAAAACTTTGGGATTAGAGGCAGATTCCAGGATTATTTTGGGATTATTTACAAAATTACCCCAGAAATTAAGAAAATGATATTTAAGGACAAACTCAGTCGGATTTCAATTGCCTGTGGATGTGAAACCGTCACAGGAAACGTCCATTGTGCTGAGACTTCCTAATTTGTTAACATTAGTCAGTTGTTGACATGTCTTTGATTTTAACATGTTTCCTGGCGGAAAAACACCTAATTCATTTCGAAAAGGTTTTTTGTATTTAGAAAACATAATTTGTAAGAACTGTGGATATGTATATGTGATTGCCTATGTTTCTTAAGTGTGATAATGTGAAGGCCTTATGTGCAGCAAAAAACACCATTTCTCTTCCTCTCATAGTTTGATTTGGCAGTCTGGTTACAAAGCTCTCCAATCCATATGTATAAGCTGCTCCTCTCGGTCATTTAATCAGTCTTGATAAATCTTGAAATAGCCATTCATCGAAACAGAGTCCTTTTCAACTTTTAAGATCACAATAATGCCGAAATTCAAACAATCATACGAATCAGGCGGCAAAGGCCGTACGGAATGCAAGAAAGAATTTCCATGGTTAACGAAAGCAACTGATGGAACTGAAAATAGGTTCTGCAAGCTCTGCAGAAAGTCTCTCCAGCCATGGAAAAAGACCTTTTAAAACCACACATGATCAGCTGCCCATAAAAACAGAGTTGGAGATGCAAACACATAAAAAAAATTACCTATCCTGCTGCAGCTACTATGAAGGAAAGTGAATCATTCGATTGTTTGGAGATCTAGCTGCATTAACCTCTCCTCTAGGTGGTTGATGGTTGCTAGTCTGTCTGGCGTTAAGGGCTGTTGTCCGATGTTAGGTGTGTTTCCGCTACTTAAGCCTGTTGGAGCGACATTTCTTTGGCCATGTGTTTGGAGAAACGAATACATATGCTTAAGTTTATTTTTTCTATGTCCAATCAGGCATGCAAATAGGGATAATCAGCCTGTCTGGGGAGACAGCAAAGCTAAAAATATCGAATTTTGCTTTGGAAACCCGTGATTTTAAGGTGAGTGTATTCAATGTCCAGTATCCTGGTCCTCAGTTATTGTGTTAATTTAGACACAGCAATTGTTACGACATCGTAGTGTTATGAATAAGGAAATTAATAAATTTTGGCAAATATTATATTAAGGTTATTTCCAGTCAAAAAAAACCAGGAAGTAGAGTGAAACAAAACCTGACTGTATGACAGGAAATTATCCCTTACAGTATTCATTGTAGTGATACCGTTCTGCTAAGGTAATTTACTTTGTCTTCTTTTGTCGTTGTGAGATATTGTATCGTCTTTTTTTGGCCTATTGGTTGAGACTGCATTGGACTTTTTGGTATTTTTGTTCGAATTCTTTATGAGCTCAAATGGACACTGATAGTTGGGTAACGAAAAGGAAGTTTCTACAAGGAAAGGTTTAGGAATAGGTATTTATGTTTCAAAAAAGAAGTTGAAGCACTGAAAATGCAGTTTTGAAAAGAATGATGAGGACGTCATGGACAGAAAAGATAACGAACAAAGAAGTTGTGAGTGAAGAGGGAATGAAAATACAGCTGTTTAAAAGTATTAGAGAAAAGATGAAATGGAAAAGAAAAAGAGCCAGAGGAAGACAAAGATTGAACCTGTTTATATATATATGCGTATGAGCTAAAACGTATAAATGTTCAACTATCAAAAAAATCATATCATAATATAAAGTTTGTAAATTGCAGCCACTGTCGAAGCTCTTCGTTGCACGTTCTCTTAAAGGCCTATGGGTCAGCAGTGTAGCACTTTAATTAATATCACCAAAAACCGTGTACAATATTTCAAATATTGCATTGTTTATAACATTATTTCGACATATTCTTTCATCTGAAGGATATAAACTGCTTTGCTTTGGTGGGAAATACGACAACTGATTTGGCAAAGGCAAATAGTTCTTGTAAGAAGACTATCTATCTTTATCATCTGGGTTAGGCTAAAGGCAAGTACCCACACAAAATACAAAACTTCGGCTGTTAATATGTTAATTAGTATAAGAGGGGGGAAATGGCAGGTGATAAGCAGGCAAGCTATAGAATTCTAGTGTAAGGTATTGAGCTGGATTCAGGATAAACCATGGCTGGCAGTTCTGTAAACAACAAGCGTTGAAAATAATCATGTTGACTATAGTCGTGTGAACATTCAATATAAATTTACTTTTGTTTGTAAGCTATCAAATATTCTCTGAGCAAAGAGAAACTGAATTTTAAAAACTATATTCAAATTTGATAATGATATTTCAAAACACTTGTTTGCTCGATCACCAGTCATTATTCTGACGTTACTCCAGCTTCTGTTGACTCTAGTAAAGTCTTGCTGAATTACCTGATACTAGTTAACTTTTGTTTGGGCTCTTTTCTTTGTTCTCTACCATGTCCACCACACTAGCTGGTTGGTAATTCTCAAGTGGATTAGTCGTGTAGTATGACCCAACCAGTTCATACTCTGCTTGAAAGTCACATTGAACATTTGATTTACTCTGACTTCTCTCTCATTTCGGAGGCATTTTGAGATAGTGCAATCAAACTTCTTTTCTTGACTCGATTTCAGATGCAAAGTGTCGCAACTGTACAGGAAAGTGGACATGACTTCTGGGATATTTAAATGAATCTTGATTTCAAGTAAGAACTTCTTCCTTGTCCAGATCTTGTTCAGCTCTCTGAATGCTCCAGAAGCTTTGGCAGTTGATTTCATAGTCCAATAGACCCTGATTGTTAATAGAACGTTTCATCCAGGTGAAATTTTTCAGGCTGTTTTTCATTTTAACCTGATAGTACATTCTTTGCCTTTTGGCTAAGAATTAAAAGACCCAGCCCTCACGAGACATGTGGATGGCATCAACAAGGGTCCAGGGACCTTCAGTACAGCAAAATAGCTATTCGATTTCGTTAGCCAATTAAAATAACCCAAGTTGGGTCAAGTGTGGGAATAATACACACCAGATCATGTTTTAATGTGTAATCAAGTTAAAAAGTTTAAATGGAAACCCATACATGAACCACGAAAATTCAACACAGTAGAGATTCAATGTAAAGCTAGCATTAGTGTTGGACAGATATGCCCCAAGAGTGTATAAACTAGCGAAAGGGAGGCAGTGCAAGTGACCGAATGCAAATTTGAAAAAAGAGCCAGCGGGAAAGAACATTTATGACATCGAATGAAACAAAAAATCCAGGGTTCGAATCCTCTGGCAACTGATCATGTCCAACGGGTGGAGGATGGTGGAACCGTGAGCCCTAAAAATGCTATCATAGTTGAAGGAGGAGGTGAAGCATTTTGAGGGTACTGTGAATAATCCAGTTTCTGGTGAATAAACAACCGTCTACCAACAGAGACCTGGTTATACCAGGTAAATGTGATTTCCGGTATGCTGGTTCAATTAAACTTCACGGACTGGGCAGCCCTGCACTGCACACTCCACAGGTCATACTTTGGCAAGATGTAGCACCTGTTTCAGCTCCCTATTCAGGGTCACAGAGCCTTAATCCTGTTGGCACGTCTTGCCCGAGACGGAAAAGTGCATCGGTGGGAGCAGGAACCTCCATAAAGTCACCGGTTACTGTTGCCTACAGCCACTACCTTGTGAGCAGATCCTTAGACGAAAGGCTAGGAACACCTACGATAACTGTGGTTGGCGTCCAGAAGGGCATCCAGCAGTAGAAAACCTGCCAAATCAAAAGCTATGCAGACAATCAATCTTCAAACCATACCGGATCGGTCAAGGCCCGGGTTAAGAACGATCGCCAACACCACTAATCGGAGGGGTGATGCTGGAAACTGTGCTACTGCTGGACAACAACAAGGGAGGAGAAGGAGAGGAAGACGAGTTTATACTTGCCTGTCCATGCAACATTGGCAGGCACTATTATTATTACTATTATCTTATTATCTTATTATCTTACTATTATCTTATTATCTTACTATTATCTTATTATATTATTATTATGTTTTTTCTCCTTCTTTTTCATCCATCCTGGCGTCGTATGGAACAGTTAAGTCAGTAATATGACATTTGTTGTCTTTCTTGTCCACTATAATCATATCAGATGTTCTTGCTTCAACAACATGGTCTGTTTGTATTGAAAAGTCCCATGAGAACTTCGTTTTTGCATACAGCTTGCGGTTCATTTTCATACCATTTTTCTTATTTTTCGTATTTCCTGCACACCTCCCAATGTATTTTTTCCTACCCAATCATGTTTCATTTATATTCCTTTTGTGCTATTTTACTACATTCACTTAAGATGTGATCAATGCATTCATCGGCTTTACCACACATCCTACATTTACTATCTTGTTGAGTTTTATCAATTTTTGCTTTCACTAACTTTGTTCTCACTTTCTGCTCTTGTGCTACCATAATGAGGGCTTCGGTTTCTCTCTTCAGCCCTCATTCTTTCAGCCACAACCATTGATATTTATATGCCACATTGTCAATTTGTCTGATGAACTAGCCATGCAACACTTTCTCTTTCCAGTTGGTTTTCCTCTCTTTTATGTTCCTTCTTTTAAACATACTTTCTGTTTCAGTATCCTTATTCTCAGCATCACCTCTAGCTGCAACTAACAGTTTCTCCTTGCTGTCTTCGACATATCTTTTTAGGCCAATTATGGTAAGATTTACAGTATCTCCAACATTCACGAGTCCTCTTCCACCTTCATTTTTGGGTATGTATAATCTATCAACATTACTCCCGTGGTGGAGTCCCTTGTGAATAGTTAAGACCTTTCATGTTCTTCGATTCAGCTCTTGAAGTTTGGCCTTTTTCCAGTTTAAGAAAGCAGCTGAGTATCTTAATACAGGAATAACCCATGCATTATTTTTATTATTATCCTTATTATCATTGTTGTTGTTTTTAACCATTTTTAGTTGGAAAATATTCAGTTATTGAAAGCTTGGCAAGTTCTACAGTGTTTGGTCTCTGTCCAGGGCAGCCAAAGATCAGGCATGATCTTATTAGAGTTTTGTGGAATGATACTATTATTCTTAGTTCGATATATCTATTTGCTAATATTGCCTTCCTACTCTCTTGAAAGATAAAGAAAAACTATGATACCTGGTTGATAATGAATGGTAGAAATTTACAACTATTTAAAATTTTAATGCATCTTAATGGTTAAGAAAAGCGTTTTGCTCCGATAACTTTAATTCTTATCTTAAAAGATTTGACCATTAAAATAAAACTAGAAACAAATTTCACAGTTACTTCTGGTCGTATTATATCTGGAAACCCCTATCGTTCAAAAAGCTTGATTTATGGCTTATATTTCTGAAGGAATGAGAAAATGTTGTAAAATGGGTGCATCAGGTAGTAGCTTCTTCTTCCTCTTGTTCATCCAATGTCAGAAGGTGCTGGTGAAAGGCCCAGAGCTCGTGATCAGCCATTGCAGTTATCAGTTTAGATCCTGTCAAACCGGTTTCCTCTAGAATGATTGACTTGAGTGTGACATAACGATGGCCAACTCTTCTTTTTGCATCTGGAGACCAAAATAGAAGTTTCCCTGCTGGTTCTGTCCTGCAAGTGAAAGTCGTCTCCGCCTCTGATACATGAGGTAAGGAACCATACAACACGTTTTTTCGGGTAGTAGCATCCGTTCAAAAGTAAAGGAAAGATTGAAGAAGATTCTAATACATGTGACTGGATTGATAAAGAAACGACTGCCTCATTAAAAAGGATAAAAAGAGATTTTACAGTTTGCCTTGCGTAAAAGTTCCTTTCCTTTTTTAGGATAAAAGGAAGTAAAGGGTAATCAATTTAAATATCATTACGTTTTTGATACCACTAAGGGAATATTTTTTAAGTTTGTGCCTTACTATCAATGCCTGTCAATTAATAACTTATAAATCTACTTATAAAACAATCATTCAATGCAAAAAACAGTGACTTTCATTTATATTCAATCATTTACTTTTGTAAGCTTATCTACAAAAAAATACTTTGTGCACCATTACTTGTCTTTCTTTTGAAAAACAAACTAACATTTAAAAATGAGTCCTCTACTAGTATTTTATGTCACTTTCATCTATTTCATTTTTTAAATAGAGATATATACACCAACACCATCATCATCATCATCATCATCATCATTTTTCATCATCATCATCATCATCATCATCATTTTTCATCATCATCATCATCATCATCATCACAATATTTATCATCGCCACTATCATCATCATTATCATCATCATCATCTCAATCATTGTGATCACCATCATCACCACCATCATCATCATTATCATCTCAATCATTGTGATCACCATCACCATCAACATCATCATCATCATCATCATCATCATCATCATCATCTCAATCATTGTGATCACCATCACCATCACCATCATCATCATCATTATCATCATCATCCTCTCAATCATTGTGATCACCATCATCATCACCATCATCATCATCACCATCATCATCATCATCATTATCATCACCATCATCATCACCATCATCATCATCATCATTATCATCACCATGACCATCATCATCATCATCATCACCATCATCATGATGATGATGATGATGGTGATCATTATCATTTTAGCCGTTCACGCCACTGCTGGTGGGTGGCCTCCACAACTTCCTCCACTGTTATGGTTCAAACTCACAATATACACCATACTAAAAAGTATTAACAAAAAGCTACAGATAACTAAAATGTCATGTATTAAAATCAAGAGAACAAGAAACAATTTTAGGGGCTCAAACAAGAAAACGATAGGATCAAATGCTGTTTATTTTCAGACAACACTAGAAAACAAGTAGCAAAGAAAAATGACTAAATAATACGGAAGGGATTTGGAGGAGATACTTTAAATTAAAATCATTGAGTATCAAGTTAAAATTTTAATTCAATCATAGTTTTTGCATTGTATTCGCTGCAGTCTCTTTTCCGTCACTAAAAAATGTAACGTGCTTAGCAGTAGATGCAACTGAAAGAAAGGGGAGTTGTTAATCCCAAATAAAAAAAGAACTTTTTCAGAATATGTTAGGGATGAAAAACCAAAATTTCTTAATCAATAACTTGTAAACATATAAGGCCTAATGTTAGTGGTGACAGTGGTGGAGATGGTTAGGATGGCAGTGGTGAGGATGGTGGTGCCGTAAAGGTGCTGGTAATGATGGTGATGATGTTGACAAATATGGTTGTGCTACTGATGGGGCCAATGATGGTGGTGATGGTAGTACTTTTGTAGATGATAATGGTATTAATTATGATGGTAATGGTCACAATAATGTTAATGATGGCAAGGAAGAAATGGAGGAGTAGGACAAAAGGATTGAATCCTTTTTTTCTACGATTCCAGCGCTGCACGAGTTACTTGTAAGATCAGCTGTTCTTGTCGAGGTCATATATTCGTATTTATGTTCGACGTTAACAATTTTAACTTAATTACTGCAATGTTCCTATTGGATTTAGCCAATTCTCAACGAATCAACACCGTTGATTACAAACGCAGACCAAACCTCACCATGCTAATTTCCAAAGTACCGAAATTTTTATTCAACATAATTATATATTTTTAAAAATTAACAACTCTTTTTTATGTTGAAACAACACAACTTAGATTTAATCTAAACAAACTTTTCAATTTCCTAATTTGTATAAATTAAAAACATTCAAGACATTACAAAATTCACTTTTAACGTTTAATGAAAGAGCGTTGTAAAGCAGGTTCCAGCTGTCTATTTCACCACAAGTAGTCTCAAATGTTACTTCCCGTTTAGCAACAGTCACTAAATATCTTGCAACTGGTGATCTACGACTTTCTATAAAAGAAAACAGATGATTAAATCCTAGTTACTTCCGTAAATCCAAAGCTGTCATAAAGACAAGATTTATCTTGCCTTTGCCAAGAAATCATGTCGCAGTTTTTCAGAAAATTGGCAATTGTTGGTAAGTCCTTCAGACTGTTTTTTTAACCCAAGTAACTTGAAAATTTTTACATAGCTTTTTAAAAGAAGGGAGATGGTATTATGATGTATGAACAATACAGGAAATGACTATTTCCTCATTGGATCTTAACTGATGCAGATTTTTAAGCAAGCAAAAAATCATTTGTGTATTGCTTAGTGTAGGCTACTCTATAAAATAAGTAGGCGAGTCCTGAATTGATATTCAGGTTGGTAAGGATGAATCATGAAATTTTGGCCTTTTCTACACTTTTATATTAATTCAAAACCTAATTACCTATCTAGCCTTTTATGTCTTCAAATGAGACAAGAGGAAATCTCTATGAGACTAGAAAAATCCCCAAGTGCTTAGTTAGAGGGAAAGAATACAAGATTTCTTGGATCTAAATTAAACTACAAGTTTGTGCTAGACTTGCCAGACAAGGACAAAACGTGATTTCTTTTATATCTAATTGAAGCACCAACTACTTGTACTGTAAAGATGTAGAGTTTATACCAGCATAATATGTCATTTCACCATCCGCTCTTTCCTAGCAGCAGCAAGCTATCCTATAGTATACCTTTGTTTAAAGAAGGAAAAAGAACACGGCAGTAGTTAGTATCAGCTAAGGACTCGTTTTTGAATTCTGATTGCTAATTTATTCAAAGAAAGAAAGTAATGGTAAAAACTGCATTTTCGCAGATAATTTTTTCAAAAGCGAATAGATAAATACAAGTCATGATCATTTTCAAAATTAAATAGTAGAGTAATAGTAATAAACAATTATAATAATTATAATATCAATAATAATAACAAATAATAATAAAGACAAATATTATGTAGCATTGACAAACTCTTAACCTCTTACATTGTCGCCTATGCAATCAGAAAGATGACAGCGTGAACCATAAAATAAGCAAGTGTGAAATGCTGACCCAGAAAGAATATGAGTGAAGACATGACAATATTTCAAGGTTAGTCCACCGTTGTCAGTAAATTATAAGCAGAAGGGAGAAGAGGTATTAAGACATAAGAGAAGGGGTAATTGAAAATAAGAGTGTTAAATAAGATAATGTTAGACATTGGTACCCAGTGTGATCACCTTAGTGAGGCGACAAGATCTGATATTGTTATTGTGGAGGAAAAGGAGAACCAGCCAGGATTGTAAAAATTGTTTTACGGTGCAATTAGAAAGTGCATGATAAAGGACAGGAAAAGATAGGAAAATATCGGGGGCTGAAGATGGAAATGTTAAGGGGAGTTAACTACGTTTAGGGAATAGCAGATATAGATAGTGCACATGGAATAGAAAGCAAGAGGCTAGAAGAATGATAGGGCAAAATAGAGGTTATGATAAGAACAGAATAACTGCAAACTGTGAGAAATTTTAGAAAGGTGATATAATGGTAAAGATGATGAATGACGCAATGGACACTTGGCAACTGGATGTAGGTCATTCCTTTGAAATAATTCTAGTTTAAAATCTGTTTGAGCTTAAAGCCTTTGATAATATCACACGTTTTTACTTGCATTGTATTTTTCGGTCAGCGATTATATACAATGTTAAACCTCTCAGTAACTGGTAGTTTTCATTGGCCAGCCTGATTACGAAAAGTGCATTATTTCATTAACTGCATTAATAATTAATAATAAATAGTATGATGATAGTAATAATAATAATAATAATAATAATAACAATAATAATAATGATAATAATAATAACATTCCCGCTCAAACCGCAGACTTGCCAGTCAGTTGCCTTACCTTAACCGGTACGGTATGTCCCGAAAGGGCTGACACATCACGCATTTCTGTTTAACGGGCGGGAGTAGTGGGGGAGCATCGTATCTAGTTGTCGTGAGCGTGGATCTCTTGTTCTGAAGGGCTGAGTACCGAGTTCTTACTTTCTTACTTGGTCCTAAGGTCTTGGGTGAAGCCTCGCTACGCAGACCGTTTTAAGCAGAATGGATCACCTAAACTGGGAAACCTAAACAGGCCCCAACTGCAAGGTCATGTGCTGTTTTTATTTACAGCAATATCGCACACACTTGGGTGTTATGCATGCACCCAGTTTACCCTTATCGGGCTGGTGGTCGGTTTGCTTGTGTTTCTACCCCTGAGTCCCCCATCGGCTCGTATTGCTCCACCACTCAATAATAATAAAAATAAAAATAATAACAATAATAAAACTTACATAATGATAATAGTAAGAATTTGAAATTGAATATTGTTAGTTAATAATAAGTATAATAAGAATTATGGTCTTCATGACTATTCATATACTCATCGGCCATGTAAAAATTGAAGAAATGCACAAAACCATTAAACTCGCTTCAGTTATGTCTATTATCAGACGTAAAGTTCTGAAACTATTTGGACCCATCAAGCGCCCAAATTGAGGACTCTCAGAGCTATATTTATAAGGCATGACGGAAGGTAAGCAGATCAGGGGGCGTCAGACTAAATAATGACGTGATAACATATACCGATGGACACAATTGACCATTGCAGAAGTCAATGTAACGATGAAATACCGATAATTGAATAATATTCTATTGTGTTACTGTGTAATCTGCAGTTTGCAGGAATAGGGGGCCAGGATGATAATAAAAAATTTTTTAATCCTAACAATGTATGCCACCAAAGCTAGTTATTAGAGAATACTCTCTGAAGAACTATATTTAAAAAGTAAAGTTATTGTAAGTTAAACTAAATTTTGAAAATACTGATCAAAATGAACGACAAAAGTAAAAAAGAGAATCATATTTCTGAAAAGGAGAAAAGATAAAAAAGAAATAAGTCTTCATCTTTGCTTTATTGTTTCTTCAGCTACCCTTTTAAAAAGTTGTTGTTTTTTATTTTAGTTAGATAATAATATACGATATACGGTTTATTTAGTCAACCTAATTTATCTGCAGAATGTTTGTTAGATAAAAAGAGTTATTCAGTTGGATGGAATTCTCTGGAGTCGGCCCTTTCTTTTTACTACTACTGCTACTAGTATTACTATTTCTATTACTACAACTATTAGAACTACTGCTATTACTTCAGATATCACTACTACTACTACTACTACTACTACTACTACTACTACTACTACTACTACTAGTACTACTACTACTACTAGTACTACTACTACTACTACTACTACTACTAGTACTACTACTACTACCAAGATTGCTTCTTATACCCTGAGTCTATAAAGTTAAGAATTTTCAAGTTATTTCTATTTGTTAGACCAGTACAGTTTTTGGTTGTATAATATGGTTTAATATATCATTTATCAATTTCTTCCAATTTGTTGCCAGATTTGTTTTGAATTATTGCCTGATATTTTTACCCATTTCAGGTGTCCAATGGTAAATATATTTCTACTCTTTAGGTCAGCATAATCTATAGTGATACAATATGTTTAGATATATCATTAACCCACTAATCTGTGTTGAGAATTTTATTCATTGTCACTAACTATTTTTCTGAGAACAATATCATTAGTTAACAGCAAACTGTCCTACCATCTATCTTCTTTTTCATTTAAAATTGACATTAATTAGAAACAACTTGAAATTGCAATCAGGTTAAAATATGTTAGCATGTAAGTTTTCATCGTTGAGTTAAAAGAAAAATACGTGCTTACTTTTTTAAGGACAGTTTTTGAATTAAAAGAAACGTACTGCTTTCACTAAGCACATATATTATTTGTTTTTTTACTTTGTCCCTTTCTGTCTCTCTCTCTGTCGGTCTGTCTCTCTTTTTCTTTTTCTCTCTGTCTCTCTGAAATAAGCTCTATTTCATAAGAACCTCTACTCAAAATTCAAAATTGTCCTTTCTCTCCTTCCTATAATTGAGAATTTTCATGAAATATTCCTACTTAATATTTAACCTAGATATATCACTTCTAGTAAATATATATGCTAGTGAAATGGAAGCTATAAAATACTAACTCACAACACTACTGCGGTACGCAGAAAGGTTTAAAAACCAGCTTTGTTTTCGGAGGCTCAGATTGGGTATTAAAGTTAGTCTGCTACTTTTCTCCATGAGGGCAGACTATACCTCATACATAATTGTAATTTTAGTGAAGATAGTAGAGATTTTAACTGCTAATAATCCACTGAGTAGACTCACGTCTAATGCACTTTGATTTGTGAAGGCTTTGCCCTGTTAAAGAGCAATTGTTCTAGCTGCTAAGAAAGCAATCAACGCAACTCTACTGACGTGAGCAACATCGTCTTAATATCTTCTTATCTTTAAAAAATGCATATTTATGTTCTGTTAACGAGGTTTTATTTTCACCTGCATTTGTCGGTATGCCTTGCAGACTATGCCCTCCCAAATTTTGGAAAAATTAAATGTATAAATTGGGGTAAATTTTTATATGGATAAATTTGAAGGTTTTTTCATACACAAGTGCTCTTATTTGTGGCTGACGCCCTTCCATTAGAACGGCGTGGGCATAAATTTGCTACAAAGTGGATTGGCATTAAGAAGGAAGTTTCTTTTCCCTTCCAGATTAGAATCAGTGGTACAAGCCTTAAGTTTTCTACTCAACTTTAATAAATGGTGGTTTTTATCAATTAAATCACAATCCCGCTTGCTAAAAGTTACATAGGTACATAGATATATCTGTATATATATACAAAGTTACCATTCTCTCACTTTCCATGGTCGGACCAAAGGTTTACTTCATATTTTCACTTTAATCATAGGCTTTTTTGGCAAGAACAACTTCGATAAATCTAAGAACTACATCCTGTTATGAGTCAGACAAGCTATTATGAGGTAAAGAGAAATGAAATTTCTCTTTAGACCGACACTGACACAAAAGATCTCTTTGAAAAAAATTTCTGGGAGGCTAAAAATATTCACTATAATTTACTAATTTTCAAATTTTAATTATCACTAATTTTTTCACTAAATTTCTTACCAAACCTTTCACCAAATTTTCTCACTAAATTTTACTAATTAAATTTCACTAAATATTTTACCAGAGTTTTCCACCAAATTTCTATTACAAATTTCAACCATTTTATGGATTCTATACGTTAAAATTCATTATTGGTTAGTCAATAATCTATCAGAAACACAATAGTGAATCGTAAGTATCTAATTTGACAACTAAAGAATGTATCGCAGATCCATGTATATGTATATGTATATGTATATGTATATGTATATGTATATGTATATGTATATGTATATGTATATGTATATGTATATGTATATGTATATGTATATGTATATGTATATGTATAGGTAAAGGTATAGGTATATGTATAGGTATACATATAGGTATACGTATAGGTATACATATAGGTATACGTATAGGTATCTGTATAGGTGTAGGTATAGGTATAGGTATAGGTATTGGTATAGGTATAGGTATACGTACAGGTATAGGTATAGGTATATTTATAGGTATACGTATAGGTATAGGTATAGGCATAGGTATAGGTATAGGCATAGGCATAGGTATAGGTATAGGCATAGGTCTAGGTCTAGGTCTAGGTCTAGGTCTAGGTCTAGGTCTAGGTCTA
>RDPX01000291.1:603480-676864 GCA_003991215.1 Morbakka virulenta | reverse complement strand
CCTTTCCACCCCTTCCTACCCATTGGTTCCTCCGTGCGACTGCCATCCTTGGAACTTTCAACATTTTCACTTGCCTCCGGCCTAGAAACTTCCCCAGTGCTAATAAGAACTCTTTCCTGCGGGTCGTCAGAGACCCTCCGACTTCCAGGTTTCCCTTCAGTCGGTTTTTTCTTCAGAAAACTCATTGAAACAACACGAGAATTCGCAAACAACAACTCAGAAATACTTCCGGACTGTCTATATTCGGTTCACCTCTCAACAAAGAGAGGTTATCCAGGGGCACGAACTTGGACGCATATACTTTACCCCCATAATAATAATAATAATAATAATAATAATAATAATAATAATAAATATATTCAGTTTCACATTGATGAAACAGAAACCAGCTCCCTTTTCAGACTTTGTGGGGAACGTGAGGAAAATGTTGAGTATATTTTGTCAATGTTCACAGCTGACGCAGAAGTAATAAAAAAATGGAGGCATGATGTTGTTGCCAAAGTTATACATTGGGAAATATGCAAACCAAATAATATGACCCACTGTGAAAAGTGGTATGAACATAGGAAACAAATTTATGTATAAATACTTTACTAAAAGAACCCCACATTACCAAAGGAAAAAAATCATAAGAAGAAATAAATTACAAAAAGGAATAATTTACAAAAAGAAATAAATTACAAAAAGGAATAAATTACAAAAAGGAATAAATTACAGAAGGAATAATTTACAAAAAGGAATAAATTACAAAAAGGAATAAATTACAAAAAGGAATAAATTACAAAAAGGAATAAATTACAAAAAGGAATAAATTACAAAAAGGAATAAATTACAGAAGGAATAATTTACAAAAAGGAATAATTTACAAAAAGGAATAATATACAAAAAGGAATAAATTGAAATTTTAGACTGATCTTTACAGAGTGTATGTTTGTGTGTGCTGGGGTGTGCGGTGTTTATTTTTATTTCACATGGTTACTCCATTATTTTTATTATAGATATAAGGGCTTTATCATATGATGCGTCGTGAGGTTAGTCTGAGCTACGTGTCAAGTGATGCTCTTCCCGTCAACAGATTGGCTTGAGACTGAAGGCCAGAGAAGTATCTTTGGAAACATAGCTCAGGAAAAGCTAACTACTCCTGACATGATTACGCTTCTATGTCTATGGCTTCCACTGAGCTCATAAAGTCAAGAATTTTCAATTTACTGTAGATTAAGGAAAACAATCGGATACTAGTGTAGAATGTGATAAAAGAGGATCCTGAAAATTTTCAGTATCTATGTCATTTTCGCTGGGGTTTTTTCACCACTTCAGCAATGCAATGTAATAAATCCATCTTCCCCCCCCTCCTTAGGTCAATGACTAACTCAATATTAACTACTTTTTTATTTTAGAAACCAGAGGTTATATTGGAATCAAGCATTTCTAAAATCAAAAACGTAAAATCAGGGTAAATAATATTTAAGGTTTATTCCTCAACCCTTTTGTTATTTCTTTAAGGAATTGTTGCTCATGATTTTTAGGAAATCTGTAGCGATTCATCCTTTTACCTCTTGTATCGCGCACAATTATTTTGTTATCGTTTTCCCTCTCCCTGGTATCCATTGTTTTCTTCTTAGTTAATTTTCCTTTTGTATTATCATGTCCCTATTGTTTTGTTTCCTAGTGATGTGTAATTAATAACACCTCTATAGCGTCCTTTGGATATTGAGTAGATTTTTTGAGTTTAGGTTTTCAGGTTGTGTTTGTAAATAAGAATCTTTCGATTGATTACGATGAAATATTAAATGGAATAAATTTCTCATGTCAACTGCCAAGATTTATATTTAAGAAGTACTACACGGAGAGCTCTTATTACTTAAATATAGGATTGTTTATATCATAATATCCTATAATCCTCTTTCTTTAGAAGAGTAACTATTTGATGTTTAAACTGATTTTTTTTATTTACTGAAAAAGATATGCAAACAGATTAAAATGAAATAATATCGGGAACATGTTTCATATGAGGTAAATATTATCTCTGTCATAATCCTTATCAACGACGTAGAAATAAAATGGTCTCACGGTACGTAGAACAAAGACTGCAAGATGTGTTTTTCATTAAAATATTGGATGTAAGGACTAGGCTGTTATCAAAGTCAACATAATAATTGTAGAAATAACTCAGAATTGAGCCGAGTATGTATTTAAATCTAGAATTATGTAAATTGAGTCTTTAATAAATTGGCTCAAATTTTGCAATGAAATAGTTGGATAGATCCACTCTGTTAAACGAAGACACCAGGATAAAAAACACATATCATGTTGGATATGGTGAACGACAAAAAAAAAATATCAATAAAACTTAGTTTAGAACTGTTAGTTTCATGTTTACACAATCGTCAGCTAAACAAAATTAGAAAAACATGAAACTGACAGTTCTAAAGTTTTGTTGATTTTTTTTGTCGTCCACCATATGATAGCTCTAATATTCTTATATTATTAAGCACTATCGACAGCTATGGTGAATGTTGTTTGCTGCTGTTATATTTCAAGAGAAAACATGATACCTCTCTCCTAAGAACCAAGAAATGTCTATTATTAAAATCTGCATTATTGAAACTACTGGAAATGGGGGCCATCCATTTATTAAGTTCGCACTGAGTGGGAAGGGGTATCCTAAAATGCGAACAAAAGCGAACAAGTGGGGGGGGGGGTGAGCTAATAATTACTTCGATATTGGTATCATGCTGGATATCATTAATTAAGGAAAGCAATAATTCCCTTTACACTGATTCATGCTGTCATTTTAAGGTCTGATATGAAACTTAGCAGACAAAAAAGAATTCTAACTTTAAATAAAAAATTTGGATCCTCTGCTTCGAAGAATGCCCTTACTCTATTATCTGTTAGAGCGATTCCGTATTTTGACAACAGTTTGCCCATGGAGATTAACTTGTCCATTCTTACATAAACATAAACGTCCTCTCTTATAGTCGTCTGATTAAATTTTCTAGGTTTTTATTGTGATCCTCGAAATTCTTTCCATGCACAACAAGGTCTTCTGCAAGAGTTTGGACATCCCCTCCTCTCTAGCAGCATCTACTTGTCTTAGATGAAGATTAACTCTAAAGAGCAAAAGAGCAGCCTCATATGTGAAAATTCTGTACTAAGTGGCAACTTATGTCCCAATAACCCAAACTCAGCTCGATTTGATGAAAGTCTAATAACATATTTAACGTGGAGAGCACTGTGCTTCCATTTAGTCTCTAAAGCACCTTGTCGATTGTTGTCATAGGTATCCGCTCCAATTTTATAATTTCATTTCCAATGTGTCAATACACTCTCTTCCTGTCTCCTTCACTTTTAATTGCTACAACTTTAGGGTTGATCCAAGAAATGAGACCCTCTACCTTTTCAACAATATACTTCTCGTTAGCACTTTTTGCTTTCTCTGGTACTTCAACATGCAATGAAAAGGGGTTCTGAGCTACTGGTTTGACATTTTCATCGAAGTGCAACTGCAATTTGTAATCAGTGAGCTTGGCAATTTCGGAGAAACCCTTACGGCATTACACGTTATTTTCATGCTCTGTGTAAGAGACTTGAAGCATTCTTCTGTAGAACCACATTTCAGCCGCTTCTAAGTTCTTGGTTATGGTGGCATTCATGGTCCAAGCTTCGCAGCCTTAAAGCAGCACCAACTACACATATGCTTTTAGAAGTCTGACTTTCAGTTGGTTATTCATTGACACAGTTTGCTGTATCACGTATTCCTTTTCTTCCCTTTTTACCTTTAAAATCTTTAGTATGCCATTACCTCTAGTTAATTTCTAGACACAGTGTTCTGTAATACACTGTTAAGTTTTTATACTTTACATATTTGGTACAATTTTTGGTTTTCGAAGGACAGTTTTTGAGTTTTTTTATTGTTTGTCCTTCTTTCCCATAGCTATAACAGGTTACATGCTTGATTTGACTAGTCTGTCCTAAGCTGACCCTAGATCCTTGATATTTTGGTTGTTAACGTTTTCCTGACATATCATTAGCTTGTAAATTTACTGTTTACCAGGCAGACGATGTATCAAGTACCAGTTCCTGAGTAGCATTTCTGTTTTCTCCTCATTTCTTTTTAGCTCTAAGTTCTAGCCAGGGCCAAAGACAAAGTATCTTAGATGGTATTTTATCCAACCACGTACACATCTGGCGAGTGGATATCCTTCTATCTTGGCAATGTATCGAAACACGCGTCTTTCATAAGGAGTATCTTTCTCCTCTCGTAAATAGTGATTCAGCTTTCAAATTGCTATTTCAAAGAAACCAGTATGTTTTTTAAAGATCAGAACTGAACCTGAAAATGTCCTTGACATCAAAGACGGCTGAATAGAGCTATTGAGCTCTCTTTTTTTCGCATCGGTAATATCTTGTCCGTTAACATTGTTTCAAAGTGCTCGTCTCCATGTCTTCCAACGCTCCAAAACTTGTAAAGCCAGTCCGTATTTATCTAGTTAGAAAATATGCCCCCTGGCACCCAGGTTGGCAATAAAATATTCACAAAAGCCTGAAAAATGGATCTCATGGTTAAACCAAACTACACATCCTATTTCATGACAACAAGTTGTACACTCGTAACCCAAAATACCAAACACACCTACAAATATGTATGTATATATATAGTATATATATAGTATATATGTAGTATATATAGTATATATGTAGTATATATAGCATATATATACTCAATCTGCAAACAGTACTGTTTCGCCCTTTGTGGGCTCATCAGTGCAGCACAGAGCTTCTGAGACATAACTCTCTGGCCATGTTGCCGGAGCAAACACAACTTAAAGAGTTATCATGGGATCCTGTCAGAGTGCTCAAACCACGCATGCGCAGTGAGCATTGCATAACGCTGACATATATATATAATGTGTATTTATATATATATAAATATATATATATAAATAAATATATATATATATATATACACACACACACATTTACATCTACACCTTGACGTGTTTGCCATCCTTAACCATTTTTAATAAGACACGAGCATGGAGAAAAATTCTCATTAAAATATGTTACGAATTTAGATTTTAAATATCTTTTATTTTTCTGTCACCATACAGAAGATAAATTTCCTATTTTTTTTATTTTTCAAAGCAGAATCAATTTATTTTCTCTGCTCGAATTCATAGGATTTATTTTATGAAAAATTTTCGTACAGAAAAATGAATGAAACATCAGCTTTTTGAATAAAAATGACCGTGTTTAATAACAATACTACTCCTTCACTTAAACACTTCATTGTTTGTCGTTTGTAGAGACGTGGTTACATACAATTTCAATATGAGCCATGATGAGAAATCGCAAATGGCAGCTAAAGACGTGAGATTGTATTGGTACTATCCTTCGTTTCTGGAGGTAAAAAATGTGGAACAGTTATCAAGAGGAAAAATAACATATCGGAAAGGCTTTGCAATATTTCAGGTATTGCACTAATGAGAAAAGTAAATTATTTTTAAAGCCCTGGGTAATAGTATATTATTCAAAAACAGTAAAGTTTTGGTTTACAGAAAGTACAAACCAACCCAAACCAATCCAAACCAATCCAAACCAATCCAAACCAACCCAAACCAATCCAAACCAACCCAAACCAATTCAAACCAATCCAAACCAATCCAAACCAATCCAAACCAATCCAAACCAACCCAACCCAACCCAACCCAAAAAACCAAAACTTAATCCTGTTCTGATTAAGACCTGCATTTATTAAAAACAAAGCACCATTTAAAAGAAAACCGTAATGCCGAGACCCGGGATCGAACCAGGGACCTTCAGATCTTCAGTCTGACGCTCTCCCAACTGAGCTATCTCGGCATGTCATCGTAGATGTAAAATTTGTAAACGAATGATAATTGACTGAAAAAATTTACAATCCTGCACAAACTCAAACAAAATGCCAACGTTGATCCTGACCAAAACAAAAATTGAATCAATGTTTCCTTGTGTTACTTTCAACATTTCCTAAAGTTTCCATCCAAAGCCATTCAGTTTTGTGAGTTATTTTTCACACAAACAGACAGACAAACGAACGGAGAAACACAAACGAAAACCTAACCTCCATGGTGGAGATAATAAGGCTGACACCTCACACACAAAAACTACAAGTCACATTAGACAAACGAATCCCCAATGCAATCTTTTCTGGCTTGCTTTAGGTTGAAACTTCTAAAGCATGTATTGAACAGATGAGACTCATCGTGCGAAAACAGTGAACCAGAAATCCTTTTTGAGAGCTCTGCCAAAATAACCGTAGTTTTTTTCAAGAATACTTTTTGTAAAGTTTCAAGACTAATGAATGATAAACTTGCCACGTACAATAATTCCAAATAGACTCCACATATACAATTTACAATGCTCTCAACGATATATTGCCAGAAATTAAGCGATTCGGCAATTCATTGAACTACTTCCTTATTCTGATTTGCCGTCTGCGGAACTTCCAATCAATTTCAAATCCTGACTGAAGAAACAAACAATAAAATTCAACCAGGAAATAACTAATAATTGCAAAGTAAGCGTGCAGCATGCTGGCTCCTGCATCAATCATCAGCCGCTTTTCTCAGCAAAGGCTAAGTGCGATTGCATCAGATTCATCTTCCTGCACCACAATGCTTAGCAAAGGCAGATTCCAGCTGGGAACACAGTCACCGCAAAAGTGTTAGACTGCACAGAACCTTTGATACTATCGAAAATGTATCAGACAACATGATGTTACGGTCTGTCAAGTTGCTTGGACCTGGTCAAGTATACAAATTATAAACACCTGAAATGAAAATACCGCCAGAAGAAAGCTAAAAAGTGACCTGGAAATGACGACAAGGGCAAATTTTTGTCGAAAGAAACTCAGAACCCCATACAATCCCATACAATCACACCAACAGGTAAAAAAGGCCCAGAGAAAGGCAAGACAAGAGACTAAAGTCATACCTGATAAATAACTCTTCAGTTTTTAATTGTGAAAAATAAATTTCACATTTTTATCCAATCATTGTCAGTCTCCATTTTCTTTAAAAGTCATGTTAAGTTTGTTATTGAGCATTCCTTTGGACTTCTTCTTCTTCTTCTTCTTCTTCTTCTTCTTCTTTTCGGCCTTTTTCCAATGCTACGTCGGACTAAGAGCAGAAAAACACCTCCATATTATGATAGAAAGGTCTCAGGCTATCAGAGCCTTGCTTTAAAATGTCTGACGAAAAAGGAACTGGAAGAGACAAATTGATCAGTGAAGAGTTAGTCTGACTGATAAGCCATGACTTTTTAAAATTAATTCTTAGCCTATTAATTGCTATTTTATTAATTACTCTTTTGAAAATTGTTATTTAATTAATTTTTATTTCACTTAATTATTTCATTAATTCTTATTCCATTCAATCTTACTTTTTAATATTTTTATTTTATTAAATTTGTATGTCGAATCGTTGTAATTTAATTGTGTAAAGGACTTTATTTCCTTCTTTCTTTTCTACATCTCTTTTGCTTTTAAAGACATTTTGTAGTAGTCTATAAATGACATTAAAATGGAGAAGAGAAATAATTTTGACGATAGAATTAGACTCATAGAAGTTATAATTTGTGTTTTTAATATTGCAAAGGGTTATCAAATCGTTTGTCTTCAATCTGCAATTGCTACAGTTTCCTTTTATTGATACAATTGTTTATACTGTTTCTCGTCACTAATTGTCACACCAAAGAAAATTATTATCTCATTACTGTTATTTTATATTATATATTTGTAACACATACTTTGCTTATTGAAGATGATATGAAAAACTTCAAATTTGTTTTAAAATTTTTTCAAGTGGGTATGTTGTCTTATTTTCCAGCTTTAAAAGACCAATGACTCGTAATCTTTTTGTATTTTCTTAGTTTTCAATATCTTTACATCTCAACGTATTGACATGTCTACAGCTCTTTATATGTATTAAGCTGTATATCTCAGTCTCTATGTAAACATTTTTAAAGGTCTTCTTCTTTTACTTTCAGCTGCTACCAGTTCAGGTGTCGTTACAATGAATCTTTCTTCTCCATAGCGCATGATTCAATGCGTTGTCGCGCTCCACCTCCATCTCTCGCATATCTTCCTTCATACAATCGTACTATCTCCTCTTCGGTCTTCCTCTCCGTCTCGTATCGAGTACCTTCACCCCCAAAACCCTTGGTCCAACATAATCTTTGTCTTTCTTCTTCACATGCCCAAACCATCTCACACAACTTTCTTGAAATCTCTTCAGCCCCAATGATCTCTCTGATCATCTCGTTCCTTGTCATACCCTATCTGGTTATTCCCAGTGTCCACCGAAGCATGCACATCCCTGCTGCATTCATTTTGCTTTTCAATCTACAAGTCACTTGTACCATTTTTATCCCAGCCTGACCACGTACTTGTACACTTTTTCTCTGATCAACGCTGGTACTCATCGATAGCAAAGCATGTCAGTCAGTTTCTTCAAACTATAATATCCAGACTCTATCCTCTTTCCCATCACTCTATCACTCCCACTATTATACTTCTGTTTCTCGGCAACTTCATCTTGATCTATTTTTATCGAGGATGACTCCACCTTCTTATTGATGCACACCTGTTCCGTCTTTGACATACCTACCTTCAGCCCTCTTTTTTCCAGCACCTCCCTCCACCTCTCCAGTTCTTCCCCTGCTTCAGCCTTCTCCAGTATCATGTCATCAGCAAATGTTATATTGGAAGGGCTTTCTTCTTACTTCCACTGTCACTTCATCCATAACAATTGCGAAAAGTAAAGGGCTTAAAACCGAACCTTCATGTATGCCTACATCAACTTTGAAGTGTTTGCCCTTTCCTTCTGCCTACTTTACCACAGTCTCAAAACATATGTACATATACTGTACACATTTGACATACTTTTCAGACACACCGTTTCCTTTCATGCAATACCAGACCTCCGATCTTGGCACACGAACGTATGCCTCCTCTGAATCAATAAACGAATTGACATTAATAAAACTATATTTAGTTTAGGACTTGGATGTCATATCGGGAGATATAAAAGGCAGTTACAGGAAAATATTTACCTTACATTTGCCTTTGATAAGTGTAAGTTAAGTGGAATTTTTAAAATATTTTGTTTAGATGGGAGACATAGAGCTTGGATCGTGCAAACAAATAAGTATCACAGTAATTTTTGATGGGAATAGATCACTAAGCCCAGGTGCTCATCAAGCAGTAACAAATGCTCAACTAGTTTACAAGTGGTCAAAACAATTCACAAATGAGGAACAAAGAAATGAAGATCAGATGATTGTCATCCAGACATTTGAAGGGATTTCTCCAGGTCTGTTGAAATTTGGTAAAATCAATATACTAATAACTATATCATATATATGTATATGTATGTGTGTATGTGTGTTTATCTACCTAGTTCGTAATACTAGTGATCAGTACCATTGTAAGTAATTTCCATTATATTGGGTTTTAACTCTTTCTATCTCTTATGTCAACTCTTATCTCTTGACTCAACCTTTTTATTTTTGGTTTTCCTTTTATCCTACACAATGCCATACTTTGTATGGTTTTTGACCATGAAAATAACCCATAAAAAGAACTCATTAATAAGCTCAGATAAATTTTTCGAGTCAGAGGAGTCAAAGGTATAAACATAACCTTAATTACCTATAGATATAAGATAAAAGAAATACTTGGGGTTAAAATGAACCCACACAAAGAAAGCATGATTTGCTAGACAATGAAGGAAACTCGAAAAGTCGGCTATTTATAGAGATGAAACTTTCCTTTTATCTCTATCTTCATTATTATTATCATTATCAGCATTATTGGAGAACCAAAATGACAAAAAAATCCCGAAATGGGATTACTACCCAAGACAAAACAAATCGAAAAGTTTTCGTTTGTGTATTATGGAACAAAGAAGAGAAGAGAGATAAAATATTAGGATAATATGTAGGTTTGTCAGATTCTTCATGTAACATCTATATCATCTATATTACAGCAACGAAATAGTTTATTTAAGAGTTAATTGTGAATGATTTTCTTTCTTTTTCCTTACCCCTGTGCACACCCAAAAGCACTTCAGACTGTTTTTCAGACAAATTTGCAAACGTTACCATCATTCCACCTCTCTATCATCTTACTGGTAATAACTTTTATCTGAATGAAGCCGAATAAAAATGCAAACGAAAAATTGCTCTGTGGATTTCGCTTAACGATTCTTCGATTCCTCAAAAATATTACCGACTCACTTAAATTCGCATCAATGTAATCATTAATTCGGGTTTTTAAAAAGAATTTTAGGAATTCGTACAGAATCGATAATGTAAATATTAAATCGCTTCTAAAAGATTAATTGGTTTCTTAACTATCCTTCGGTATGACTGATGTGAATAGACTCTGCTGGCCAAGTCGGAAATAAATCATTTGAATTGGTTTAACCCACACTAGTATCCACAACAAAAATGCTATCAAAGTCACTTTGAAGCAAGAAAGTGATTTCCTCCTTCTCCATCCGATTCTTGCGAAAACGTTTTTGTAATAATGGTGTCCACTTATTGGGATTTTTCAATGTTGCACAAGGTGAAGTAGGAGTAGTGTTGTTGAAAGAAAAGGAATAGTTATAGAGTACTTAATTCCTTTATTACTATTATATTATTATATTATTATATTATTATATTATTATATTATTATATTATTATATTATTATATTATTATATTATTATATTATTATATTATTATATTATTATATTATTATATTATTATATTATTATATTATTATATTATTATATTATTATATTATTATATTATTATATTATTATTATTATATTANCGAAAACGTTTTTGTAATAATGGTGTCCACTTATTGGGATTTTTCAATGTTGCACAAGGTGAAGTAGGAGTAGTGTTGTTGAAAGAAAAGGAATAGTTATAGAGTACTTAATTCCTTTATTACTATTATATTATTATATTATTATATTATTATATTATTATATTATTATATTATTATATTATTATATTATTATATTATTATATTATTATATTATTATATTATTATATTATTATATTATTATATTATTATATTATTATATTATTATATTATTATATTATTATATTATTATATTATTATATTATTATATTATTATATTATTATATTATTATATTACAATAAACAAATATTTAAACAGGATAAAACCATTTGAAAATTTATATACTATTTACATAAGACATAAAATTTCTGTTTTCCAATGGGTCCTCTCTTTCTGTTGTCTTCCTTAGGGTGTGAGAGTTCACTTGGTCTCAACGACAGAAATATTATTAAAGATGCACAAATATGGTCACGTTCTTTTGTACCCAAACATCTTCCTAGAAATATCAGAATAAATGACACTGGCTGGTGTGCTAATAATATTGATAAAGAGATCTATGTGCAGGTAAACACAACTGCTACAAGCTGATTTTTGTCATTTAATTCATAAATATGACTCTCGTCATCTATGATAACAACACCCAATAATATCTTTGTCGATTTAAATTAACTAGGTTTTATAAAAGTATAATCATATTCTGTTGTTTTAAGCAAAGGAATATGTAAAATTAACTAAAGTTTGATATCCACTGACCCCTCGTAGAGTCGTTGTTGCATGTTTTTCAAATTATTAATCACTCTTTGAACAAGCTCCTCAACTGTATCGGTTTCGAGTCGTTTTTAATGCAATTTTTCATTTCAATGTTCACTGTTCCACTGATATTTTTGAATGTCATTATAAGGTATACTTGTGGCACTGCCCACCTACCTGTTAGTGTTCCAATTCAATTTAAGAAAGTAAGTCATAATAACAAGGTCATGGGTATTGGCTTTATCAATGGGGTATAATAGAACAGGTTTTGCCAGCTTAGATGAAACTATTACAAGAATTATTATAAGAGTTTTTTGTCTAATGCAGTTTGCGTTCAGACAGAGCTGTATAATCTAGGGAAAGAAAAAAATAGGCCTCCATAGTAAAACTTGTAAGAAAATTTATATTGGCAGTACGATTACTCCATTTCGAACTAGGTTTAATAATTGCAAAAGTCATTTTTAGTAAATATCAGGAAAGAAAACAAAATAGGTCGCTTAATGTTGGCAAAAAAGTACCACAAGCACATCTCTGGGAAGATTTTTCACAGGGGGACCATCATGGGATGGAAGATTGGAATTTTCAAATTAATGATTCTTCTATTTCTGAAAGTCAACTTAGTGCATGGGAATCTTATTGACAATATACTTTGCGAACTTTTACACCCTCAGGATTAAATGATAAAAGGCATATAGATATATATTACCATCTGGGAAAATTTTGGGTTTCCTTTCATAATATTTCACACTTTTCTTTTCCTATTTAATACCTGTATTTATTTTGACATTAAGTTGTTGTACCTAGTATCAACCTTGACTGGTTGCTTGTCAAGGTCTCTCTTTATTTGAATCACTTTAATCATCCTTCAAATGAATCATTTGTGATAACGAGACTTCGAAATGGGTTATCATTAAATAAGTTGTCATGGTTATAACACCTTCCTGGGTTTTTTGGAGGGGGAGGGGGGTTGTTATGGTCAGCCACGATGATTTGCGGATCTTTATTTTTTTTCCCGTTAATAGTAATTTAAGGACTTCTGATTTACTGGGTTTTTTCAAATCTCTTTTGTTCATATCTATATGAGTAATATGATTAGAAACTTTTACATAAATAAATACAATACTATATGAATTTAATATCTTATTAGTATCTTCAATTAGTGTTTTAAATAAGTCTAAAATTTAAATGATTCATGGTTTAGATACTTTAAATTATATTGAGGGTTTATTTGTGATGTGCTTTATATCAATATTTTTAACATTATTTAACATTACAGTGGGATACAAAGTTTTTGTACAAAGCATCTGACAACTAATCCTGGGTAATGCCCACATACTGATTTCAAACATTAGCTCCGGTTTTTCCTATCAGGTCTCAGTTTTTTAATATGGAGCTAAAATGGTACATTTTTCTTAAAAAAGACCATTATTTTTTCTAAAATTATCCAAAAAATTTGTGGCAACAATTTTCATTATGAAAAAATACATGAAATGGTCGCATTTGCTCGCAAAAGACCAAAAACAACAATGCTTTGGCTATAAATTTATTAGACAAAACACAATATATATGCAAAAATGTGCTTCAAACAGTAGAAATAGGCAAAATTAATCCATTAGAACATGTATGTAGGTATAACTAGAATACTGACGCTAAATATTCTCAAGTTTCAGAAGTGTAGTTATTAGGCTGATAATGTTACTGTCAACTTATGGTAGGAAACTTCTTTTCCGACTTTTCCTTTTGTGTTTAACTCTTGGACAGTCCAGTTTTATCGACCAACAGTAGTCAGCCATCACGTGAACATCCTATCGGCCTTGGCATCCTTTCTCCATTTCCTTGAGATCCTGATGGAACCTCTCACCTTGTTTATCGCTGACATCGCCTAGGTTTACTGGGAACACATCTAGGTAGAAAATGTACCTTGATGCTCATGTTGCAGCCAAGCTTTTTGAAGTTTTCCAGCAAGTCTGCAATCAAGCTAATGTAGTTTGGAGATTTAAAATTTCCCAAGAACTGCTTTGTGACATCTACAAAAGAAGTCAATGTCGCTTTTTCAAAAGTTGTCATGGTTACTTCAAAGTCATAGCCATTCATCAATTTTCGAATCTGGGGTCCGTCAAATATACCTGCTTTGCATTTTTCATATGACAAGCCAGGGAAAGTCCGTCGGATGTGTTGAAAGCATCCTTGGTCTTTGTTTAAGGCTTTAACAAACTGCTTCATTAAGCCTAACTTAATGTGAAGAGGGGGAGGAACAATTTTGGAACGGTCAACCAGGGGCTGCTCGATTAGATTTGGCCCTCGTTTCTCCAGCTGTGGTCTAAGAGGCTAGTCTTGCTTGATCCAATGACGATCCTTCTCGCGACTGTTCCATTAGCATAAATAACATGGGTACTTTGTAAAGCCTCTCTGTTGACCCAAGAGCAAATTCACCATCTTCAGATCTACACATATGATCCAATTGTGCTCATGGTATTGAAGCGGGCGAATCAATTTCTTTATGCTATCATAATCCTCCTTTAATATTGCCGAGTGACCTGTAGGTACTGCCCCATATTTGTTTCCATTTTGGAGAAGAACACACTTTAGGCTTTTCATGGAGCTGTCTAAAAATAGTCGCCACTCCTTTGCTTTGTAAGCGGTAATACCAAAAGCTAAAAGAAGTCCTCTAATATCGTTGCAATACCCAAAATATTCATCACTACTAAAGAATTCAATAAACTTACTGTCTCTGTCCCAAATCGTTTAACTCAATGGACTAGGAAAGATTCCTGATATTTCCCCGACGTCTGAATCACTCGGCTCTGAACTACTTGCATCTTTTGAAAGAATTTCTTTGAACTCTGGTTGAGACAGTTGTAAAGAATGTGGAACAGAAAGTTGGGCAAGTTCCAGATCGAAATAAACAATGTTGCCGCGCGTTCTACTAGTAAATCCTGCAGTCTTCACCAGACAAAAGTAGCAGTCAGCAGTGCGATCTTTATGGTCTCTCCAAACCATTGGTATTCCAAAGGAGTGAAAGAAGCTTTTTCCCACGCATCCAGTCGTTCACTGTTGTGTAGCACGTAGTGCAAGCAATGTGAGTAGCCCAGGTTTTGTCCTTGTCACCCAATTTTATCTTGAAATACGAGTGATAAGCTTTGTGGATAAAATCATCTATACTTGTTCTTCGCTGTTTAATTGCAAACTTTCATTGTCTCCGTCGCACACCCATGACATCTGAAAGAAAGTTATAAAAAAGATTCAGTTGCCTGTTCATTAGTCTAGTCTATCCAAGTACCAGTCTGGAAGGGAGGCTTCTCCGAAACAATGGACAGAAATAATACGTTTATACATTTTACGCAAATATTATATAAGTATTTTCACTCTGCAATACTCAAATGAAAATAGATTTGTCTGGTCAAATCAAAATCCCGTTGGAAGAATCTGATTGGGTGGAATTGAGAGCATTGTAGCCTGAAGTGAGGGGTTACTATATCCGTTTTCCCGCACTGTAATTGTAATTTCTGTCATCATAATAAAATTTCGAGCATTTTAAAAGATGGATTGAGGTATTCTTAACACTAAAGCTTGACAACCATCAAATTTATGCCATATTCACCAAATAGCAATGTGCAAGTAAATTTTGTAAAAATCGGCGGAAGTTTCAAATGCGCAGTACAAAAAATTTTGTTCCGATAGAGAATTTTTGAGAACAGATTCAATATCAGCGCCATCAAATTAAGCAGAATCACATAAAAGCGTTCTTGTATAAAATTTGTCGATTTTTTTGTTTTCCTGTGTTATTATTGTGGTTCTTTGTTTTATGGTGTTTTGTTTTACCAGCCAATATATAGTTATGACTAACATATGCATTCACAACACCATGTTTTATTAACCATATATTTAGTTTTTGATTGTTGTATAGTGTCTTTCCGCTCTTTATCTAAATAGTAATTCTTACTGCCCTTAGCTCTGTCACATTTAATTTTTCCGTGTATATTAATCCTACCGGTGTATATATTTTTGTATTTCAGTGGTATGCAACTCTTAAGGTCATCGCTTTATCCTTTCCATCTCAATAAAGCTTTGTTCTTCTTATCATTCCCCCCAATGTCCTTATCAATAAGGAAAACCTCCTGCTTCGCTTAATAATTCAAGTTCATAAAAACTCACTTTTATCTCTTTATCACTCCCTTTTATCTCTCTATCATTGAAATCCTTTTTCTTATAAGTGATTGGATTAGTGTGTTGAATCTTATCTATTATAAATAATTCTTCTGTCCAGTTTGGTTTATAACCCTTATCAAATATATTCCGTTTATACTTAGATATTCGGACCTTATCATCTCTTTTGAATTTCGGTTTCTGTTGGATGCTTCCAAATCACCATATAAAATGAAATATAATAAGCCTTTTCCTTGAAGCCTCTGTGGGTGTTATTTTTGTTGAACTACGTCTCGTATTATTGCAATCTTTTACTAATTCGTGTAACACATCTAGATACTGTGTGTTACCTTCAAGAGTGAACCGCTTCCACAGTTTCGTCTTTATAGTTCGATTCTATCTTTAAACGACAGACGATTTATCGTCATTTTCTGTAGAGTATATTGTTATGCTATGTTTATTTAGATGTTTTTAGTAAGTCTTTCATATTTTTGTTGTAGAACTCATAACCTTTATCAGACCATAGATACTCTGAATTTCTGACCTCTTTAAAGATGGTTTTGAATGCTTCAGTTACTGTTTCGCGTTTTTTATCTTTCAGTGGTATGATCCAACAATATTTAGAGAAAACGTCAATTGCCATAAAGATATATTTAATGCCTTTATTATTTGCATACCAACAAGATCAGCAGCCCAAATCTCATCTATATGATTTACAATAACATGCCGTCTTATAAAATTCGGTTTTATGGGTTTTGTAATTCATCAACTAGTTTTTTCTGCCAACTTTCTTCACCCAACAACACCCCCCCCCCCCACCTTGTCTTCCTTTGTTTTACAACAAAATCCATATATTTTTGTGTTGGTTAAAGCTCTTGCTACTTGACTCCATTTAGGCAAATGACCATAAGCGATTTCAGCTAGTGCTTTAACCATTTTTTATTACAATCCTCTTTATTTTTTCCTTCAGAATAACATATGTCATGGGAAGCTGCTGTCTCATCTACTTTATTTTGAGGTTTATCATATTCAATTTGTTTTTTTAAGTGGATTTTATGGACCCATATACTTGAACAAACCCGGAATCCATCCTGACTTTGGTTTTGGAAACTTACCAATTAATTTATGGAAGTCTAAACCATAACCAGTTATCTTGTCAGATTTAACAAACTTAGTCTTAGTAGATTCACAAAACACACAAGTTGATTTAAGCGTTATTCTACCATTTTCAGCTCTCTGATATATATATATATATATATATATATATATATATATATATTTATATATATACATATCTTACGATTTTTGTTCATTTCTTACATCTAACACTAAATGAATTATTCAGGTATACTAATATACAAAATATTAAATATTTTCATCAAAATTATTCTTTATTCTCTTTACCACTTTATTAAGAAAAAGGAATTCTTAAAGACGTAGTCTATCAAACAAAAACGAATTGACCATCTTTTCTTTTCTAATTAAGTTGGTATGAGTTTTCATTACAGAAGGATATAGTATTATGTGGAAACAAAACAATCTTATCTTTTGTAGTGCATCATAATACGACTGAGACAAATAAATTGATGACATGCAATGATGTCTTTTATCAGTAAAGTGATTTGCTATTTTATATTGAACTTTATCTGAAGCATTTAGTTGATCATTAAAGATAACTGTTGTTCTATTTCCGAGGGAGTATTCGGATGTACCTAATATCCATCCTGACCTTTAATCTCCATAACGTTATATCCAACTTTTGAAGCTGTATTACTCATTATTGTTTGTAGTTCTTTTACTTTTTCTTGTTGTTGATTTGGTGTGTAAAAACAGAGTTTACTTTTTCAGGTGGACTTTAAAGGTGGTTATCGGACATTCCATCTAAATTTGATTCTTCTTCTTTTTCTTCTTCGGCATTCATCCAACGTTTGTCATGTCGGCCGCTCGACACCTTTTTCTCCACTTGGCTCGGTCTTCTCAATCTCCTTCTCTCGCTCCCACTTCTTTCATGTCTCATTCTATGGCGGCCCTCAGTTTAAGCATTTGTCGTCCTCTACTCCTCCTTCCTGTCACTGGTGCCTGCCATACTGTCTTCAAAATACTGTATTTTCTCTCCTTATTATATGTCCATGTCATCCTAACCTTGCTTCTCTTGCTTTCTCTGTAAATTTCCTTACCTTTAAAATTCTTCTTATGTCATCATTCATCCTGTGTTCCGTCAAGGATATTCCGGCTAGTCACCTCAGCATTCTCATCTCCGTCGCTTCTTACATTCTCTCCTCCGCCCCTTTTTAAAGGTATGACTTCTAGACCATATAGTAATACTGGTTGCAGCACTATCTAAATTTGATTCATTACATGTAATTGTTGACAAGGAAGATATTGGTAAAGATACATTATTTACTATTTAAGAAAAGGAAATCACAAAAAATACAATTTTGATTAGAATTTCAAAGGGATTCCAACACATAAAGACATTTAATCAAAGCTACACCATTTGGTAGGCAAAAAGAAGAAACAAAAATATGGTTATAAGTAATGTTGCAAAAAGAAAGCAAGAAGCACTGAGCAAATATTTAAGCGTATTGAAGGAAGTTAGTATTATTAAGACAGACGAAGGTCAAGAAAAGATTTTGAAGAGTATTGGAAGGCAGGTATAAGATTGATAATAGTCAGTATGGAGGAACAACTTTAAAAGTTCCCTGATTAATGAATAAAATGTTGATTGAATCTTACAAAGACAAAGGAGGTAACTCACTTGTCCAAATGTTAACAAAATGGTTTAATCCCAAAAAATGTTATTCTGCAAGAGCTGTACAGATTTTCAATAATCTAAATATGCTATCAAACATTCCTAGGCATATATCTTCTCGTAAATCAAATTTAACGAGTGGTATGATTTATTACAGCAGCTCCTAAGATATGTTAAAACATCTTACTTTTTTGACAGGGACAAGACGCGCAGGCAATAATATTTTGCAACTGAGAAATGAGGTTTATGAAACACTCGACCATTTGTTAAAGCTGGGTGTATTAACTAATGAATAATTCAACTAATATGTTAGAAAACATTCAATACAACCTTATATTATTACATATATATATACATATATATACATATATATACATATATATATATATATGAAAATTCCAATATTTCTCAATTCTAGTGACGGTATAAGAAATTCAAGAAGTCACGAATTTATAGTTAGTTTCAGCCCCGAAATGGTTGTGGATAAAAATCAGACATACTACATCGCATTATACAGTCACAATATGTCTTATTATTAGAATAATATCTCGAGTAACTCTAACAAAAAGACACTGAAATAAATCTATGATACTGCTTGGACAGCTACGAAATATCAAGCTGGAAATTATAGTTATACTTATCTTAACTCTTCAACAGCAAATGGTCATTCCAATACCGGCATTCAGCAAGCTTTTCTACCTTCCTTTTAACATGTAAAACAGGCAAGAACATTGGAAATAAATTAAAAAACAAATTCAACGAAATACCAACTAAAGTAAATAAGGGCGATCAAAAAATCAAACTTTTGCAGTGATACCGATCAAGTCGCTATCTTCAATGGGGGACATTTGATGATTTCACAGCTGAAAATTAATTTTAATGGGGTGAACGTACTTGATACGCTAAATGTCAATCAATGTGTCAGTGTGAAAAGTTTAACAATCCTCAAAATCCAACAGCGTTACTGTTGGTCAAAATTTGATTTATTATGTTAATGCAAGCACGGCTGCAAATTCAATAGAATTCACAATCACGGCTGAAGAATGTTTCACCAGCAGGCAAGCGACTTACACGAGGGTATTGCAACAAGAAAAAGACTACTTGAAGCAGGTGCTATAAATAACATCGTTCTTCCACTAATCCGTTATGGATTCATAAATACTTTCAAACAAAAAATAGTCCACCTGGTATTCTGATTTTAGACGTCCTCTTGGATCTGATGACTTGTAATCTTCCGTGATGCTGCAGCTGCTACGTGAAGATATATTGTAACCAAATTTGTTCCACGGATCCCGGAGATCATTTTCAACATTGAAGGACAGAAGTTGTTTATTTTAAACTAGCTAGAACCATATAGCTGGACTTATTCGAGGGCAAGACTCGAGATTACTCGAAGCAGTAGTGTTTGTCAAGGTGCTTGGAAGACCACAACAACAATACAAAAATCCCGTCATGTTTTCATCTGGGCACTCGATGTACATTGAATTCAGCAAAGCCAAACACGATGACGTTCAATACATACAATCTAGCTAATGGGCAAGCAATCCAAGATGCCCAGATCAAATTAGGTACTGGTGTTTTTTGTTTTAATGAAAGAATGCGGCCAACCACAAAAATCAGTAAAACATACCAAACACTATTAGCATATGAAAAAGGATTCAATGATAGTTCCAATAATTTTTTCTTAAATTCAGTGGTAGTCAGCGAATGATTAAGATATCAATTTTAATGTATTAACTGGTAGTAATAACATTGTTAACATTTTCATTATTTATAAATTTGACTCGTTTAATGGCTCTAATTGGCTTAAAAATGGGTTATTTGGTAATGAGGACAGTGGGTTCGACAAATTCACTTGCTTCTCTCCATCTGGTCACTTGGTGGTATCTGAAACTACCAATGATCATTTCGTTGTTGGACCGAGTGATTTTGGTGGTAAAACTGCCAGTGGACCGTATTTACGTAAAGCTAATGCAAATGAATTTAAAAAGTGGTGTTGTTGATACATCCATTGAGATATGCCAGGAGGAGCAAATAAATAAAGTGTTTGGTGTAATGGGAAGAAACTACATCATTTTACTGGAAGAATATCAACAGAATCTAATAAAATTACATTTGAAGATCTGAATCCTGATAGAATTGCTGGTTTAAATGGTTCTATACCATTTTTTGGTTTGTAAAAGGAAAGAAATATTACAGATTGAGATATAAAATTACATCATTATGTACTGTGTAAAAACTGGTATAATATTGATCATGTTACAATTTATTTAGCTTAAATTACATATATATATTATGGTTAATCCTCAAAACTTTTAAAAGTACTTAAAAGACAGATTCAATAACATAAAAAGTTTGCATCCAACTATTGATAATCAGATTGTTAAAAGTGCAATGATTTAGCAATTTTTAATATACAACATACTGGATGAAATAATAACGATTGATTGGATCATGGTATATTATAATCAAGAAATTAGATTAATTGGTCACGGTAAAGGCTGGATCACACATTTGTTGAAAAGACTATGAGATAAAGTTCAATATTGGTATGTACATAATACCTTTCATGGTGCTTATGGTCGTTTCAATGGCAAAGACTGCAATGATTTCACTAACCAATATCTGGAAAGACAGATCTATCACACAGCGTACAAAAAACCGACTGCTACAAGCATTGGTATTCTCAATAGCAACATACTGGGCAGAGTGTTGGGTCTTGAAGAAAGTTGATAAGAAGAAAATCGCTTTTTTTGAACTGTGGTGCCACCGTAGACTTCTTCGTGTAAGTTGGATGGACAGACGTACGAATGCTTGGGTTCTGGGGAAAATCGGACCATGCCGGAGACTGATCAACATTATCAACGACCGTAAACTGCGATTTTTGGGACACGTGGCCAGAACAGACAGCCTGACGAAAGATCTGCTCTTTGGTACAATCCCTGGGAAAAGAGGACGTGGGAGATCGAAGACAAGAATGTCAGATAATGTGAAGGACATCGCAAACATAAGCATGGTGGAGTTGCTCCGACTGGCGCAGACCCGGGATCTATGGCGTCGATTCGTGAAGAGTGCCACGGCTGATCAGCAATGACCATCCCGTCAAAGAGAGAGATGGTCGTTTCTACACGAAGTATCATAATTGTTAAGTTTTACCTAAAAATCTAACACCTCAATGTTTAACATATTCGTCATTGTTTAGGCATATTTCAGGTTTCTTATGGAGTATTTTTAATTCTAATAAATCCTAAAACTTCACTTGTTAACTTTAGTGGACAATGAATGTCAATGAATATTGAATATCAATGGTTTATGATTGATTTCATCTTATCATCTATCATCAACAAAATGTTTCCACAATACTGTTTATAGCTAACTAAAGCCTCTTGATTTAGATATAAGTATACTATTTTTAATTGATAGTCAATATCTTAAATAATTGTTTTAGAATAAAGTATATATTAATCATACACTTTCTGTGTTCAGCGATTTGTGGCATTATCTTTTCAATTTTAGAAAAAAACACCCGCATTATTTTTATTAAGCCATTATTTCAAATTGAACTTTGCATTTGCTAAACAGAGAATTAATTTTATTATATATTGTGATACTTTCCATGATAAATCGACTTTCTTTCTAGTTTACTTCTATTCTCATAAAAATTCATATATTCGTTAGCAAGATATTTGCTTTGGACAATGCCACAAATTTTATAAATAATTTTTCCAAGATATAATATGATTTTTGTTTCTCAATATACATATTTATTAATGATTTATCTCCCTACTTTTTATAAATTTGTTATGTAAATCTGTTTTTCAGTTTATTGAAAAATCATATTAGATATTGATTTTTTAAGACTTAAAACTTACTGAGAGAAGTAATTTGCTGGTAACCTCCTTGGAATGACAAATTGATTTCTGATTGATTAACCGGTGTTTTCGTGGCCAAACTACATTTTATAGAGATAAACAATTGATTTTTGCAAAGTCCATTCGATGGAGGTAAAAATGTAAACCAAAAATCGATTTTCTCTGTGAAAATGCAGATTTTTTATTTTGGTAACCGTCATAAAAGGATCATTCTAAATAATTAATACCAGAGAGGGAATCACTGATCGAGATATATTTTTATTTCTTGAAAAAGACGCATTTCACAGTAGCACAATTCACATTTGGCCATATGAAATCAGTTTCATATAAAAAATATCAGAAAAACTATAGAGGAATTAGTATATATAGCCGTTTATATATAGTAGTTCTTGTTGTTGTGTAAGCTGCTGGAGGCAAATTGGAAGACCACTCCGGTGAGCTCGATCCTGCCCTATGAAACGGAAACCAACCTCTCCTCAGTGCCGAACAAGTGAATACCCAAAGCCCACAGCAAAGCCCCCTAGTATGTATCTGTGACGAAGTGGGTAGATTGCACCGGGAATAATTATAATACTTAGCTTTTGTCTTGCTTACTCACTTATGCTTTAGTGCGATAATAAATTAATTGAAACAACATATATTTGATATGTATATCATTATTATATATTATTATATATATTATTTTATATATAATATATATAATATTATATATATATAATATTATATATAATAGTTATATGATAGCTCCTACGCTTTGAAGTGGTAGAGCACTGTTGTTGATGACATTTCGTGTTCATTTGTTGAAATATATTACATTTTAACTATAATTAAATATTTCCTAACTTAGAGTTTCGTCATCAGTCAAATTACATTGGAAAGAAAATAGAAGAAAAAATGAAGAGAAATTCAAACATGTTGAAACAAGGCTGTGAAAATAATACTGGAAAAAGTACAAATCCACAAATAATTGAATGCCAAAAAAAGAAAACTTTTCTTACAAGAAACATCATATTGAGTATAATTATAATCAATAAAATGATAAAAATAATAAATAACACTAGTAATAAAAAAAATTGACAATGAAAATGATACAAGAATAATTTACAAGTAAAGAGGTAAAATCGATCATTATTTACGTAAACTAATACACGTTTGACCATATTTACTCAAACTACACTTCTATCATGAACAAACGAATGAAGATGTGAAATCTACTTATTTTCATGATATTGACATGCAACAATATCTCTCCTCAAATTTGTTTTGTAGAACATATATCATTAATGTTAAAAATTCTGAAATGTATGAACTCAGAGGAAGACATAGATGTTAAGAGCTTTATCAAGGCATGAGTCGTAAGCTTTTGCTGAGTTATATTTCGCCAGATACTTCTCTCATCACCTGACGATGGGAGAAGTAACAAGTCACAAAATTTTCACATAAGTGACGGATCAATTAACATGTTATCTTGCGATTTCATATACTGGAACGATGACTGTTGAACGTAGGTGGATTTTGCGGGTAATAAAGCCTGTATTACATTGATTATGCTTGGTGTACACGCTTTTTTTATAAGCAACATCTTATAAGCAACGCCAGACTCGAAATTTACGAAATTTTAAGCAACTGTTAAGCAACAACCCAGGCTCGTTTCGTGTACCGTACAAAATTATTTTTGAGAAATTCTATTTTCTACTCAACAGAAGAATATCTTCGATAAAAACAAGTTAAAAATGCAGGAGAGAAGTTCGCTGATAGCTAATAATAAACAATAGAATGCAATATAATACAGTAGAATGATCTCTTTTAGTTCTTTTGCCTGTTCGAAATTTTAATGACGTCATTGTCTGGCGCCATGTTCATGTACCAACACAGATGTTCATCTTTAAATAAAACTATTCCTTATAGAGGGGAGGAGGGGGAAAATGTCCTCTTTGTTTAAAGGGGGAGGGGCTACACTGCTTTTTGGAGTTCAAACAAAAAAGAAGTGGAAATGTTAAGCAACAGCTAAGCAACTAGTTAGGCTGGTTTCCTGCAAAAGCTAAGCAACAGCGAGCCTGAGTCAAAATATTGCGTTGCTTATAAAAAAAAAGCGTGTATTCAACAGCATACACCACATTAAAAAAAGAACATGCCCTTCCCTTTGTATATTCTTCAATTCATATTGTACGTTGAAAAATAACATTCAGCAAGTTGTGGCACTGAGAATGATAAAACAATGATCTTGAGGTATTTATTTACATATTCTTCAGATGTTTACTTAAGTATACTCCTCAAACGTTTGTAAAACAGTTTATCAAGGCCAATTGCCTATGGACACATGACTTTCGTTTAGATTTGGCTTTGTTTATTTTGTATATCACACCTCTTAGATCGATTTCACATCTAAAGCCCGTATTACAAGACTGGACGTTTTCAGACGTATTGATAAAGATCAATGGTGCCAAAGCTTCAACTTAGATTTTCTTGATACCCAAAATAAATGGCAAAACTACAGGACAAATGGATTCAGGAAGGTATCTGCTTACTTCTTAATATAATTTTTAAAATCTTTTTCTTACTTCTTCTGTAAATGCATCTTTATGTTTTTCGTATGTCTGTTACTGTAAACAATCGATTAGGCGCAGCATATTTAATTCGTCGGATTTTACATGGCCTTCATTTCTCCGCCGATTATCTTTTTTTACCTTATTTAAAGAATTTAAACTATTCTTTGTAAATGCTTTGATTTCGCGCTGGATATCAAATTGCTTCTATATTTTAAAACCTTTATTTGATGAATACATAGTTCATAGTAGGAATGTAAAGGACTTATAAAGGTCATTGTACACCCTCTTGTAAAGTAATAAACTTCACCAAAGCGCCATCGTCATCAGGGGAAGCAAGAGAGTGAGTGGGAAAGAGAGAAAAAGAGCGACTTACTAATCTCCAAAATACATTATTGAAAACTTTGAACCTCTATATATAATTTAAGTGTGCTCAATCTGTAGACAGTACTGTTTCGCCCTTTGTGGGCTCATCAGTGCAGCACAGAGCTTCAGAGACATCACTCTGACAAGCTGAAACATAACTCTCTGGCCATGTTGCCGGAGCAAACACAGCCTAAACAGTTACTGTGGGGTCTTGTCTGAGTGTTCAAACTACGCAAGCGCAGTGAGCTCAGCATTATACAATATCATCCACATTATACATATATGAAATTCTAACAGAAAAAACATCTGGCAAAATTTACTTGGTATATATAGTTTTTTAAAGAGCTTTGCAAATATATTCCGTACCTGTTTTTAATAAAATGTTGAAAAACAACACAAAATAATTACAGAAATTCTGATAAATATCTAATTGTTTTCAAATACAGACTGCATCAACGAACAAATCAGATGAATAACATTTCACACTGTCAAAGCATCAAAACATGTTTACAACTTCTGTAACACAAACAAGGAAAACAACAGCTGTTCACAGTCCTGAGTCATCAGATAAGCTCTTATTATTTTCATAACAAGTTTCTCATGACATAGCAAGTTCTGAGTCATAGTATCCTGGTAAGCAAATGTTTTCATTTTCTGCAGTGGCTCTCCACTGAGTAGTCTCTTATCTGACCAGCCTAAGTAAAATGCTAATAATTTTGCTTTGAAGCTGTTGTGTTCCTAATATGCTGTACCTTTAAATTCATATTGGGAATACCGTAGCCCTTCGAATATTTTGTTCTTGAGAAATGTGGCAGAATTCAGAACGGAAAGGGAAAAGCAACATTTCATTCATTGTTATCAAGGTTCAAAGTGAGTTTCACAACTTGCGAACTTATGCAAGGCTAAGTTTTGTTTACAAGGAGCGTGATAGAAAGTCGTATAATAAAATTAATCTTCCCAAAATGGCTGTGCGTTTTCTTTGTGCACTATTGATGACATTTATGATGATACAAGACTGTCGTTTTGAGACTTAGATAGTTTACTCTTTCGTGCTATTTGAATAATGTCAGTTGATGTTTAACGGTTATCACCATAATAATTCCCCTGCTAACCTGAAATTCTAAACTTACAGACCAGCTGACACGATTTTCAAAATGGGCTGTCAACATCTTTTAATGGGTGAGAATGTTCGGCAGTACTTCAAGAGGGCCCTGGATAGAGCTCTGAAAGCTAGCAGCATTTCGGTTTCTCTAGGGGTTTGTTTAGCTATCTCAAAGACAAGACTTTACTTCTTTAGTGGTCTTGTGCTTCAAAAGAAAACAATGGTTAGGATGAATGAAGGTATTGGTAGGATAAAAATTGTGTAGATGTTCAGGAACACAACGATCTTGATACGAATACACTATTAAATGTTATCTATCTAAGATTATAATGAAACAAAAGTAGTTATTTTACAAGAGATAGTAAAAGCAAAATAATTGCACTACACAACTGATAAAATAGGAAAACAGGTGAACTGCTAAATCAATATAATTCCTTTTCTGTCTAACTGTTTAATCACCTGGCAGCAATCACAAATCCCATGTTGAGAGATATGCTATAGATGTTGGCAGGCTTGTATTTTCAACATCTGTCCTTTTTTACGTCATTTTCCCCCAGTAACTGGGGCTCAGACGGTGCCCTTCACAGAGACTTTGATTTGGCAGTGAGGAATTTCTTGGGCGGATGCCCTTCCTGACCCCAACTAATGGCTTTTCTTTTGTGAATTTCCAAAGTCGCCTCCTCGGGTAATCGAACCCGGAATTCTTCGTTACGGTGCAGTTGCACTAACCATTAAGCCACGGCTCCTATTTCTCTATCTAAAACCATCAGCATTTGGAAATTGTATAGGAATTACAATACTTCGTAATAAATCTAACCCAAAGCCTCTATTAACAAGTAACCACACTTAAAACATTTCAGTTCATATCTACATATAGAAATTGTCTTCAACAAACTTTCCCGAGATGGGATGTTGCTCTTTATGCTTACTAACAAAGTCAGTCACCACTGAAGCTAAATCGATTTCATCGGTTTCATCAATTAAGTATGGCTAATGACTTTAGTCTTCTTTGTGACGTGATGCTCATTGCTACGTTGTAACTCGTCAAGGGAGTAAAAAAATACCTTTCTGGTGTTGCACTTATTGCTGGGTTTATCGTTAGGATGCATCCGATGACCCTGATATCAATTAGCAGACACATTTCTTTAATTAGGTTTTGTAAATTATCAAATATATCAGTGAAGCACAAGGCTAAAAATAGACATTTTAAAGTCAAGGCTTTTTTAAATTGACTTCATCTGAGTAAACATCGTGGAGAACTTTTATCCCCTTTTTTATACTATCTTCTATTGCCTAACCGAAAGTTCAAAAAAAGGTTCTGGACTGAAAATTTAAAACACGTGAAAAGATGGCTAGTCAAAACGAACTTTCAAGTAGACAATAAAACAGACCAGTGCTTTAAGATAGACTTTACGATATATATCTTTTGTAGCAGCAGGCTGATGACCATTGCTTTGATCACAGTCTTGACGAACTGAAGGATTGAATAATATGATTTACTCCTCTTTCTTTTAAGTTTGGGTTCCTCTATCATGCAGTAGCTCTCAACTTTCTTTTAAATAAACATAGTCAATTGATTCTTCAGTTCTCATATCTTTGAATTTGGCTATAGTATTGCTCGATCTTTATAATGTTCAAAAGTCACACACATTTTTCTTTCTTGCAAAGCTCAGAAAAATTTATTCGAAATGGAAAACAGCCTTTTACAAAGGTTTAAACAAAAAAACAATGAGAACTTTTCCATCTCAGCTTTATAACCCAAAATTCTTTATCTCATCTCCCTATTTAAATTGACTTCCAAGCATTTATTCAAAGTTGGAATACTTCGTTATAAAGATTCTGCAGTTTCATGTATCAGGATGGTCAAACAGTCTATCTAGTTGCACACATTTTATTCGGCTTTAAAGGTCTTTGACGATATCCAGTGTATTCCTCAATTTTGTCTTAAATATTCTCCAATACACTTTTACTGTTAAGGAAAAACTTAACTAATATACAAATTTCACAAATGGTGTCCAAAGTGTTCTTTGGAAGCTTTCATTTTTCTGTTGTAGATTTAAATGTGAGGATACGTTAATGGACGTAACAATGATTATCTAAGCTCTTTACCTCAAGCTCCTTAATTTTTGTAGCAACTAGAAAATTTTCCCTCATCATCTTAGATCTTCCAACCTATGTTTGATCTCTGCATTTTGATACAAGTAATTTAAAGCGAGTGAGAATGATTTTCAAAGTCTGGAGTATTGTTTCACTCTTTTTATCAGCTACTTCATAAAAGAAAGTCTTCAACGATGTATAATTTTAATCTGTCCACCCAGCGCAAGCAGAAGGAAAGTTGTTCAATGCTGCTTATGTCTGTACATTGGTCAGCTATAACTCCATAGAAAGGAATGCCAATGATATTAGGCACTTTTGATCGCGGTACATGCTGAGCCATGATATCAATTGGCTCATCTGGATATTGATCATGTGTGTACATGTTCATCTTAGAAGTCAAAAGAGTCAAGTACACGCTTCCCAAATTCAGGGCCATCTTTGACTCTCAGCAGAAGATTTTGACAAAAATTATCAATGTCGTCGTAGCTTTGGAATGGTTTATCTTCCCTTGCTAATTTTGCAGTTTTCATAGCTTTTTGAAATGTTTTCTTTCGGATATTCTTGCCTTTTCGACATCAGCACTCATTATAGTTGCTTCGTCTTTGCAAGGAGATATAGTTACTTGGGATGTCAGCACTGCTTTGTGATAGCCACCAAAGATTTGCATATGACCACCAAGCTACTTAGTGGTTTTTTTGCTTTTTTTCGCTACAAAATCCTCTGGATGTGAAAGCATAGACTTTGTTGCTAGCGCTTTTAATATTTCCTTTCAGTTACTCATTCAAACAAAGTTAACATAGTACACTATTATCATCTGGTCTATAAGGTACACAATTGCATGCTCTGAACAAATCCAATTGGCAGAAACGATATTTCTTACAACAGTCTCTCTTTGGAAATGAGTAGCTTTTATCGGGGTGATATGGTGCTTCTATTGGCTGCAAAGACTTTCTGGATAAACGTAATGTGAAAGGTATGACAGGATTTTTAGTTGAAGTTAAAAACGTCTCTGAAGGAGCAACACACCTTGAATCGCTTAACGTCAAAAAATGTGTTATATTTTGTTGCTTCTTTATCTCTACAGTTTATCTTTGATAGTTGAGACAACGATTGAAGTAGGTGTACTGAAATATTGTCATTCTATCCATAACTGTCTCTGTCCTAATTATCACTCTGTATTAATATACTTTCCGTAACAAGCAAACTAGCTCTTCAATTCTTGTGATTTCTCGACGTTTGTGGAATTCCAGAGCTCTTTGATGGAGCCTTTGAGCGATTGGCGTTTGGAATACTGCATTTTTATCCATCTGCACTACGGTAATTAAGCAATATCATCAGTAGCGTGTGCTGCCTTTGATGCAAATCAATGGGGACTAATTTAAGACTTCTGGCTCTAGTGCGAACAGACTCTCTGTCAAGTTATGTTATTAAGTCAGTCAGTCATTGATAGTTAAGTCTTCGAAGCTTTGCATCAGTAAAAAACTTAAAGTTTAATGGGATAGGGATTTTCTCAAACAGTTATTCTTATAGCTTCTTCGTAAAAGACTTGGGGGTGATTGTTCCCCAATAACGGGGTGCCTACCTCTGGGGTCAGAGTGTTAGACGCCTGGTCTTTCCTGAGGGTGTAAGGACGTTTAGATATCCCAGGGTACCTGGAAAACATATGATGGCAGTTGGTGACAAGGTTGTAAACGTTGCTTCGACAGAATTTTGAATTGTCTTTAAGGTTAAATATCTGCTATTTTCAGAGTGTCTACAGTAAGAGGCACCGTTTTAAGTTCTGAGGCATCAGGGTGAAAATCCTGTCTTCTTTTGATGTACAACTTGGCTGCAATTGCTCCAAATGGCATTTCCATGTTTGGCCTCGTAAAATTACCTTGATATTTTCACTTCCAGCATCCAATTCCTTTTTCACGATTGTTTTTCAACCCGTGGTGGATCTTTGATTTGATGTGGTCTTCCAAGGTGAAACTCCTGCTGACCTTTAAAACCATTTCATTCTGTTGTAGCTTGGTAGCCTGTTTTACCTGCTTGCCTGATCAGTGTGCAGGGAATGAAAGCAAGGCATCAATTCGTGTCCAGATCTGACAAGAATTTAACAGTTCACTTGGGAAATATCTTCTAGACATTGGACATTGAAATTCTGTATTTCGTGAGGATATAACTTCAGTGCTAGTTTTTCCGGCAAAGATGATTTTCGTAATGCTTGCTTAAATATTTGCACCAAAACCTCAGCAGCACCACATGTAAGATGGTGACAAGGTACGCCAGTCAAAAGCTTGATTCCTCTTTATTTACCCCAGACCTAAAATTCTTTAGATGTAGATCCTGAGGCATCGTAGGTCAGCAAGGTACAAGGGTACCTTAGGATGCGAAGGTTTCCTGAAACAATGAAAACCAATGTGACTGTCAATAACGAATAAATCAACAATCCAAATGATTATATTTATATATTTGACTTGTATTTCTAATAATTAACAACTATCCACGATCTATCCTATCAAGCTTAACTCATAATGACTTAAAAACTCAACTCATACAAAACTCTTACCAAAACGAAACTACAAAAACTACCTTTACGTGGTATGTATAGCGTGTTTCGCACACTGCTATATGACCGATTGTGAGAATGAAAATACGCACGTGGAAAACAATGAGAACTAGAAATTGTAGTCACATGTATTTCCAATTAAGCCGTACTATTAATATTTCTACAATAAATTATCAATCATTCTATACACGTGATTAATTATTACCACTGTTGATTTACACATAAGATCTATTATTATATTTTCCACCTTCGTCTTCTTCTGCAGCTGTTGGGATCACTGTTCCTCGAGAGTCTCTTCCAGTCTTTGTATCTTCTACTTGGTGTTCATAGATATTTTTTTTCTATAAATGTTCTTTTAGACCATTGCCATTACTGTTCTTCCTACATAGTCCTCCTCTCTTCTCATGACATGACAATACCAATTCAGTCTTCTTTCTTGCATCTTTGAGCTTATGTCAGCTACCTTCACTTTTCTTCGTGTCATCTCATTCCTGATTTTATCTCTTCTCGTAACTTTACACATCCAGCGTAATATCCTCATCTCTGCAACTTCCATCTTCTTCTCCTCCTACCTTTTTCACTTCCCAGATTTCACTGCTGTATAGTATTGCTGGGCACACACCTCTTTTATACACCTTTCTTCTCAGCCTTGCATTAATCTTCTTGTCGCACAGCACACCTGATAGCTTTTTCTAGGAGTTCCATTTGCATTCGGTCCGACGATTTATCTCAACGTCGAGCTGACCATCTTCACTCACACGCGTCCCCAGTTACTTGAAAGCTGGAATCTTTTTGATAATTTCCTCATCCGTCCTCATGTCGTCAAGGTCTTTGAAGTAGTTAAACTGAAGATATTCGGTTTTCCTTTTACTTATCTTAAAACTTTTCTCTTCTAGAGCTCTCTTCCATCTTGATTGCCGTCTTCGAAGTTCCGCTTTTGTCTTGCAAACTAATACGATATCATCAGCAAATAGCATTGTCCACGGGGCATCGCTCAGAACACCTTCACTAGTGACATCTATTATGAGATCGAAGAACTAAGGACTGAGAACAGAGCCTTGATGCAGTCCGGAATCAGATTGTAAACTCATCTAAGATATCAATACAGCTGTTAACACATGAGCTAACTCCATATTACATATCTTGAACCAGACTCACATACTTTTCACTTACTCCTTTTTCTCTCATGCAACGCCAAACTTTCGACCTCGGGACTCAATCGTATGCCTTTTCAAGGTCTATGAATGCCACATATAGTCCTTTTCGTTTCCCACGATATCTGTCCATCACTTGTTTTAGTGCAAAAATCACGTCAGATGTCTGCCGCTCTTTAATGAGTCCTAATTGGTTTTCAGAAATTTCGGTCTCACTCTCAATCCTTCCTGCTACTATCCGTTCTCAGAGCTTCATAACATGTGATAAGAGTTTGATGCCACTGTAGTTGGAACATTGCTGTATATCGCCCTTATCTTTGTAAAGGGGTATAAAAGAGCTCTTTCTCCATTTAGATAGCATTTTCTTCTGCGAGATCTTTCTCATCATATCCCAGAGGATGTCTACACCAGCATTACCAAGACATTTCCAAACTTCGATTGGGATGTTATCTGGGCCTACTGCTTTGTTCACCTTCATTTCTTTTAATCCTCTTATTACTTCCATACGACGCATGTCCTCTGTATGCCTTTCAGTTGGCATTGCTTTACCACCTGGTAGTCTAGGGTTTTTGTCATTTAGAATGCCTCAAAATAGTTCTTCCATCTTCTCTTAATATTTTCATTACTGTGCAATACATTCCCATTTTCATCTTTCATATGTCTTATGTGAGTCCGGTCTTTTGTTTTTCTGCCTCTTGATTTGGCAATGATATAGATCCTCTTCTGCCCTTCTCCTGTCTCTAGCTCTTCATACATTTCTTTTCTCGCCTCTGCTCTAGCAGTGGCCACCGCGTTCTTTGCAGCTTTGTTTGCTGCTCCGAGTCTTTTTTTATTGATCTGATTTCTTTCTTTGTAACACTCCTTTTTAGCCGGTTTCTTCTCCTTAATAACTTCTGCCACTTCTTCATTCCACCATCATGTCTCTTTGTCATCAGGAGGGCCTTTGCCCGATGTCTTTCCAAATACTTCTTCTCCTATTCTTAAGATCACTTGTGAGTTGTACCGCCACCATTCTTCTACCTAATCTTTGAAGTCGATATCACTTAATACTCTCTAACAGAACTTATCTCTTAGTTTTACATCATTCATTTTCCACCACTTAATCTTCGGTAGTGATCTTTTCTTACCTTTTCATGCTTTCGTGATGTTTATCTCTTCAACAACTGAATGGTACTCTTTTGGTACTCCTTCTTCTTTGATAACTTTGCAATTCTTAACTTTGCTCACTTGATCTCTTCTGTACAACATATAATCAAGCTGGGTTTCATGGCCTTTGTTAGCATATGCTACATAATCTTTCTTACAATAAAACGAATTCAATATTGCCGTATCATATGCAACTGCAAAGTCAATCAATTTTTCTCCTTTGTTATTAATTGTTCCTGTGCCACGTCTACCATGAATTCTCTTAATCTTTTACATTCTATACTCTCTCATGATCAGGTATATCAGAAACCCAACCATCTAGGTCTTCCAAAATTTAACCTTTTCTCCTTCATCGAAGGCCAACTTGTGGCTCGTAAACATTAATTATGTTGAAAATCATTTCTCCTATTATCACTTTCATAACCATAATTTTATCATTTTGCCTTGTTACACTAATGATATTGTCTTTGTGGTGAATGCTCAGCACAATTCCTACTCCATTTTTCCCCTCTCTCATCTGCTCAGCTACAGAATAGCTTAAATCTTCCCCCAAGTTCTCTTGGTTTGTTCCCCTTCCATCTCGTTTCTCAAACACATAAAATATCCAGCTTTCTTCTTTCCATCATGTCTGCAAGTTCCCTTCCTTTTCCAGTCATATATCCAAGATTCAGAGTACAATCTTTATGACAGATTTCTTGAACTTCCTCTTTCTATCATTTGTTTTTGCCAACCGTGGGATTATTGGCACCCTCTGCCCATTTAGAGGCTGCACGGGACTGAGGGCCATATCGTCTGAGGCTTCGTCCATAGTTTTTTGGTTTGGAGCTAGGGCTTTGACGCCGCTGATACCCTTCCTGTCCAGCAACACTGCATTTTCCCGGGCTTGTTACCGTCACTCGGGTAGGCTTGCTTGCCCCTACCCCCCCTAAGCGACTGCATATACGATTCCTTTTTTTCTACCCAAAATATACAAAATCCTCTTTTAATAAGTCAACAGTGGCTTTGGTTGATACAGAGCTTGCTGGATGAATGAAAGTATTTTTTGTGTAATGCATCTATTGATACAAGGCAATTGAATTCTGCTCCATCATTCTATACAAGTAATACATGTGTAAAACATTGGCACATGTCATTCACTGTCGTAAGATGCAATGGGTTAAAATTAAATCGTAACAGCCACCAAAAGTTACTAAGTCATTGCTAGCTTTATATTAACCAAAATGTAAAATTTCGTACTTGACCTCTTCTGGTGGATAAATTCTGATTGTTCCGTGATCTCTACATGGTACTGTCATTCTTACTTATAACATGCATGTATGTACGTAGTGCATGCCTTTTATACCTGGTGGGGTGCCAAAATACGTTTCTAGCTACCTAGTTTCATACGAAATAAGCATGGTAAACACGCTTAATGAAGATAGTGATTGGATTCCTGTTATGAGCAACATTGCATTCGCCAAAAACATAGCAAACAGTAGAGCACATCGGATATATACTTTCAATGTTTTGTCCTTATAACCATATTATTTACTTGAAAAAAAACATATGCATTTTGTTATGTAATAAAATGGATTGGTTATCTGGGTTCTGAAAATCAAATTGAAACTACCAATCAAAATATTCAAAAAGCTAAAAGGCTTTCCGCAATCTCTTCCTTAAAACTTAAACAATAAATCACACCTTCTTCCGCAACTACACTTGCAGTCTCCTCCTAAATATCGTCTTACAAGGGTTTATAAACAATATTTTAATGCCAGGTCAGGTACGTTCTTGCTCTGCTACTGGCAACATATAATCCAGTACAACCTATTGCATGGCCTAGTGGTCGGCGACTAATCCGACTTCCCCACCAGTTTCCAAATCTGATGAGGAGGGTGGCTAGCAACTCAGTAGGAATAAAAACAAGACCTATCAAAGGGCGGATGAACTTTAGAGTCAACGGCCAACTAGCTAGAGATGGTGTCTCAATAAAAACATTCTGAAGAAAGAACCTAAGGCCTCTCTTGCGGATTTTCCTTGCCCGTCTTATACAGCCATGACAAAAACAAACAATAATGCATACAACAACGGCGTAAAGGAGAGTATGGATCAAGCATCCACTGTCTCGCGCGGTAGGGGTTTGCTGAACACGCCAATACCTAAATCACAAGGTAGTGATGCCAAGAATTTTGAACACCATCTACCCCAGATAAGCTGGTAAAAAGGCATCAGCAATTCACCTTCACCTCTTCCTTTGTTTTTATGAAGCATTTTCGTAGTATCAGGTAGTATCATCCCGGATCAGGGTGGACCTGAGAGCAGTGATGTTTACTGGGCGCTCTACTCTCCCTAGAACTCAAGTCTCCTGACTGGAGTCACATGACTGGATGTAGTGTAATGTCGTACCCAGCACAAGGATAATAGAATACACAATGGAAGCAAATTTGTAATGTACAATGCAATGAAGAAGGAAATACACAATAAAAAAAAAAGAATGGAATACTAAATGAAATAAAGAAAGAAAAAAAGTGAAATAAAGTATGGAATACACAATGGAATGAAGAATTGAACACACAACGGGTTGAAGAAGGGAAGACTCAATGCAATTAAATGCAATGTACAATAGAATACACAATGGAATATAGAATGAAATGTACAATAAAATAAAATAAATTTCTTTTTGTCACTTCTTGTCCTGCTACTGGTAACATATTATCTAGTACATTCTGTTGCATGGTCGAGTAGTTGGCAACTAAACCGGCTACCCCACCAAGTTCCAAATCTGATGAGGAGGGTGGATAGCAACCCAGTAGGAATAAAAACAAGACCTATCAAAGGGCGGATGAACTCTTTATAGTCAACGGCCAGCTAGCTAGAGATGGTGTCTCAATAAAAACACCCTGCAGAAAGAACTTTGGGTCTCTACTGCGGATTTTTTGCCCTTAGTATACAGCCATGACAAAAACAAACAAAAATGCATGCAACAACGGTGTAAAGGGGAGAATGGATCAAGCATTCACTGTTTCGCCCGATAGGGGTCTGCTGAGCAAGCAGAGCAGCCCAGATCATGCTACCGCATAGCTACATAGAATGTCAGGACACTACACAAAGCAGGAAAGTTGGAAAACGTTGTGAGAGAAATGGTGACAGTAAAGATTGACATACTAGAATTGAGTAAAGTCAGATGGTTAGAATAAGGAAATATCAATTTAAAGAACAACACCACATTCTGACACTCAGAACCAGCTAAAGAATACATTCATGGTGTTGGAATCATACTAGGATCAAACATAGCAGATTGTCTACTTGGCTACTGGGCTGTTTCCGATCAAATAATTGTGGTTAAATTGAAAGGAAGCCCATTTACCACCACCATCATTCAAGTATATGCACCAACATCCAATAGCAATGAGAATGACATTGAGAACTTTTATGCAGACCAGGATAAAGCCATGGGACAATGCAAATCTCAAGAGGTTGTGTTTGTCATGAGTGACCTAAATGCTAAAGTTAATGAAGGTAGTCAATCAAGTGTTGTAGGGCTACATTGACTGGGCAAACGGAATGATCGTGGAGATACCTGGGTTTAGTGGTGTGAAGGAAATAACCAGGTGATCACTAATTCGTACTTTCAACATCATCCCAGACGTCTATGGACATGGAGAAGCTCAAGTGATTGCTCAAGGAATCAGATTGATTTCATAACAATCAATAAGAGATTCAGAAATGCTGTCACACAAGCAAAGTTCTATCCAGGTGCAGATTGCAACAGTGATCATGCTTAATTAGTTGCTTCTGTCAACCTGAAACTGAAGAAACTGAAAAGACCAAAGAAGGTGATACGGCGTGACCTAGACCAACTGATATAAAAGAAGAACAACAGAGCAGTAGATGACTATGAACAAACTTGTTCCGCAATTAGTAGAGCTACTGAAGAAATTATACCTCATCTAACACAAAGGAAGAAGCAGGAATAGATGACGGAGGAGATTTTAGAACTAACGGAAAAGTGTAGAACAGTAAAGAGATGGTCAGAAGAATATGACAGAATAAATAGGGAGTTGCATATGAGATGTCGGCAAGCAATGGAGTGTATGTGTATGAAACAGTGCGAAGAACTGGAACGAATAGAGAAGACCAACCCACAGAAGTTGCATGACATAGTGCGACGGATAATCTATAGTAAAAAGAGGGCTACACCTAGCTGTATTGAATCAAAGGATAGACGTATTTTGGTTAATCAAGAGGAAATGTTACATCGATGGAAAGAGTATATAGAGGAGTTGTTTGCTGATAATAGAGGAGAAAACAATATTTCCCAGAAACAAGGAGGCAATCCGATTTTGAAAGTGGAAATAGCAGAAGCTGTAAAAAACATGAAAAGAGGTAAAGCTGGGGGCCCGGATGGGATTGTGGCAAAAACGATCTTGGCACAAAAAGAGTTTGAAACAGAACAAATAACAAGATTAGCAAATAAATTCTATGAGGAAGGCCATTTTCCAGAGATGATGTGCAGATCTATTTTTATCACTCTGCCTCAGAAAACGGGGCCTACGAAATGTGAGTTTTTCAGAACAATCAGCTTAATGAGCCAACTAACAAAGCTGATTCTTAGAGTTTTTCTAGGTAGGCTGCGGGGTCGAAGAGTTAAAGAGGTAGCAGAAGAACAGTATGGTTTCACAGCCGATGAGGGCACAGAAAACGACATCTTCGTACTGAAACTATTAGCAGAAAAATCAGTTAGTATGCAAAAAGAAGTACATGTTTGTTTTATTGACTATGTATAAGCCTTTGATCGAGTTAGACATGAGCTTTTGTTTGAAATCCTGGAAACATTAGAACTTATACTGGGAACCAAAGGCAGCTGTGAGACTCAATGTCGAAGTTAGTGTGTATGTTGAAATAAGGAGGGAAGTGAGACAGGGTTGTACACTACTTCTCAATTTACACTAAAATGCTCATGGAAACTTTAAAGACATGAAAGGAATATCTATTGGTGGAATTAATGTTAACAACATCAGAAATGCAAATGATAAAGCGTTGATAGCAGACAGTGAAGAAAAACTACAAAACATTGTGGATACAGTGGTAGAAGAAAGCGAGAAGAAAGGTTTGGAGATAAACAGAAAGAAGTTATTTGTGATGGTAGTTTCAAAAAAGAAGGAGACGAGATGTAAGATCTTGATTAAGGACCAAGAACTGGAGAAAGTTGAACAATTTTTTTATTTGGGTAGTTTGGTTTCAGCAGACACTAGATCAGAGGTGGAAATAAAGAGAAGAATTGGCATTGCGAAAACAAACTTTAAGAAGTTGGAGAAGGTTCTACGGTCAATTAGAGTTAGTAGTCAAGTAGACTACTTAAATGCTACATGTGGTTAAATCTACTATACGGTTGCGAGAGTTGAACTATAATTAAAAGTCTTGAAGGCAGGATTATAGCAGTGGAAATGTGGTTTCTAAGCAGAATGTTGAGGGTATCATTGACAGACAGGATAAGCAATGTGGATGTTTTTAGTAAGGCAGAGACTAATAGATGTTTATTACAGACAATCGTGAACAGACAGATTCGGTTTGCAGGGGATGTGATAAGGAAGGAGAGTCTTGAAGAGGTTGTGCTAACTGGCCGTGTAGAAGGAAGAAGATCAAGGGAAAGACAAAGAACTACGTACTGGGCATGGTTAGAAAGTGCAACTGATTGGAGACCCACTGTGCTCACTCAGGGTCTGAAGAACCGCCAAGAGAAGGCTGTTGTGACTACCGCCTATTCCAGAATTCTGGCACGGCACCAAGATTGATTGATTGATTGATTGATTGATAAACAATATTAATAATAGTTGGAAATATTTAATCAAACCTAGATCATGGTAGGTCGCTAAATGTCACAGGCATGAATAACACGAAAACCTCAACAAACAGAAGTGAAAGAGTAACAATTAAATGCTACAATTCAGGTGACAAGCACGTGAAGGGAAAATACCTAGAACAGAAGTTAAAAGTAATACAATAAGTAAAAATTCAAGCAACCAAGGGTGAAAATACCGTTACAATTGGTCATAAAGTGGCGTATGAGACTTCAACATAATAACATAAATCTAGATTTAACCACATCACACAAAGTATAAATATCGGGATAAATACACTAAAACGTAAAAATAAGATGTGGAAAAAGTTTAAAATGTTGACCTTATTAAGCAAATCCAATGTGATTTTTAAAATCAGAAATTACAATAAATTATTTAAAAAAGTTAAGCAATTTTTTTAGTAGTTGTCCAGTGTAATATCTTATAATAATTAGGTGACGTACAGGGCTCTAGCAGAAAATAAATTTACAAACTAAATGTTTAGCATAAATTAAGATTCCAAAATATTTTATTATATTTATTTAAAATTTAAAATTATTTATGAAACATAATTTATATTACATATTATTTCGTAACATCACATTTGCATACCAGAAAGAACGTGGCTGTTGTATATAGAGATGTATTACGCTAATTGCTTTTAACTTGCTAGATTTGCGAAACTTGTCTCAGAAATAGAATTGCTTTCTTTTCATCATATTTGCGTTCATATTTCCGTTAGATATTTGCAGGAAACAACAATAACACCTTTGCTATCACACATTATTTGGAATATCCCATTGTAACAAAAGGGATCCGAATTTTGCCACGAACTTGGAACTTGGTTCCCTGTATCCGTTTAGAAATATACGGCTGCTACATTGGTAACGAAGAAGGTAAGCAATTTGTACATAATTTGCTATGCATGATTTATGCATGGATTATAACAAATGCGGAGCTCACTGCGCACGCGCAGTTTGAGCACTCTGACAGGATCCCACAATAACTTCTTAAGCTGTGCTTGCTCCGGCAACATGGCCTGAGAGTTATGTCTCAGAAACTNATAACTTCTTAAGCTGTGCTTGCTCCGGCAACATGGCCTGAGAGTTATGTCTCAGAAACGTTGTGCTGCACTGATGAACCCACAAAGGGCGAAACAGTACTGTATGTAGCTTGAGTATATACATATATATATATATATATATATATATATACTCAATCTGCAGACAGTACTGTTTCGCCCTTTGTGGACTCATCAGTGCAGCATAGAGCTTCTGAGACATAACTCTCTGGCCATGTTGCCGAAGCAAACACAGGTTAAAAAGTTATTGTGGGATCCTGCCATATATATATATATATATATATATATTTATAATCATTAACAAAAGCAGTGCTGCTTCTAGTGTTGTAGAGGGCAGTGTATTTATAGTGAAATCTGACACTAGCTTTTAATACCCAAACTGAACAACAAAGAGCTGTGTCATCACATCAGTAGAACTCTACGTTTACACTATCTCGGTCTTGAATGATAAGATATAAAATTATGCTCTTGATACCAGCTGTCCAGAAGACTAACTCATCTCCTTTCTCCGAGATACCCGGATATACTCATCCTGATACTAAAGCTGTCTCAGTCTTAGGTCTTCCTTTGGATTTGATATTTAACTCTTGCTGGGTCTCCATTTCAGTCCATTTTCCTTGATGTTTCATTTCCAGGCCCTTGTGCCTAGGTGATGCTTACTATAAGTTTTCTTTGCATGTTCTTGTCATAGAAAACATCAGAAAACTTGTTCCAGTTCGGTTAGGCGACAATGATTCTCGTCCTAACAGCTTCTTCTGAATCATCATTTTCAATGTGAGTAGCATGCTGAGGTATTTGAACTTGTCCCCTGTCTGAGCTGAACAATCCTCCAATTAAAATGTTTGCCGTTATCTCCTGCCTGTTGATTACCATAACTTCGTGTTTTGTTTTTCTAACCTTCATACTTTTCTTAAACAAATCTCTCTGCTACTTTTCCCAGTTTCCCTACAACTTCTTCACAATCTTGACCATTGGCAAGAAGTTTTTCGACAAAGGCCAGCTCCTTTGATATTCTTCCCTAAACTCTTCTCTTGTTATGTTCAGATCACGACAAACAGGGATGGACTAAGATCAGTGCCTTGACATGGGCCGACATTGGTCAAGGAAAGTTTCTGTCTATCCCCTAACACCCGATCATGTGCCATTTTCAGGTCAAGAAAAATGAAAAGCAAGATTATATGTGCCTAGCTCATCTTTTTCTGCATCTGCTTGACCACAATTCAAACATCTAAAATACCTTTTTCCAATCGAATCGAATTGTAGCTTATCTTCTCGGACTGGTTTCCAAAACAATGGCCCAGTTTATGCTCAAACATCTTTAACGTGCTCTAGGAGATTAACTAAACTCTATTTCACATAATCTAATAATCATCCTTCTGTGTGCATATCGGTAGAGATTGTCTCTCAAAAAAACCCGTAATGGTTATACTATAAAATTATCGATCTTTATTCACTATAAATACAGTGCAAGTTAAATCATTAAATAGTTGTGCTTATAATATAACATATGTCGGCAAAAACACAAAAAGTAGAAAAATCAAATTAGCTTTTGGCCTCTTTGAGCCATCTACAGTATCTTACATGATGTTTGGTTCTGATTAACTTCTTCCAATTATTTTTTTTTTGAAGAAGCTGTTGGCTGTACCATCATTTTGGTGTGCTTCTCGTGAGTTTTACGCAGCTATATTTGCATTTAAAACAGTATGCCGTTCAAAGAAAAACTAAACTAAAATAGTCCGTGCATTCCATTTATAGAAGTACAGGAAAGCTAAGTTACCCTATTCCTTAGACCGGCTATTCATAACAACACAAAGACACAGTGCAAAGCCTTGATGAAATAGCAAGCAGCTAGCAACCACTGAAGCTACTAGACAAGAAACTACTGACACTAAAGCAAAACGATGCCTACTAGCAGTTACCGATTATTCACAAATATACGTTATGTGATACGATTGCGGTACCTTGGGACACCAACATACAGATAAATAAACGTATATTTTTTATATCTAACAGGAAAAACAAGACAAGAAAATATAGACCCCTTTGGTTTCACGTATTTAAACGATCATCAGGGTTTACATATTATAAGATGATTGATTATAGAAAATCTTAAAATATGTAAGTAGCTTATAAATATACATATAAATATATATATATATATACATAAGGTAAAACACCGAAAATAAGAACTATGACAACTAATAGAAAAATAAAGGACTATGATAACTACAAGAAAAATAAGAACTACGACAACTAATAGTTCTTATTTTATGTGTTTTACGTTATGTATATTGCTCTGCTATGTGCATTGAGCACATTTTGATACGAATACACAAAATTACACTAATATATATATATACATATAAATTGAGATAAATATATTAACCTGATTATTCTAATGTAGTCTAGGCACTATGAAAATTTGTTGCTATGGCACAAGGTAATATTGCATTTTTACAAAGAAGTGCCATGTTAGGTGGTCCTTTAATTTACTCAAAGAGGATGTACATACATAGATAGATAGATACATACACTCATACATACATACATACACTCATACATATACATATATATATATATATATATATATATATGGTGATTGCTCCATCTTGACAGATGATCGCCGTCTATGACTTCAGCTGTTGTCAGTAAGATTTCTATCTTTCCTTGCGTGACCTCGTAAGTGACTTTGGAGACCAGCTTCTTATTTGCAATGCTTGAAACATAGTTGACAGATGAAAGAAGAAGCTTCCGGTGGATTGATGGTATCATTTTGTGAAATCTGGTGTCTGTGTACAGCCATGTGTCTTTTGAGACCTGGCGCTGATTTGCAAACCTTGCCACACATCACAGATGACAGACTGTGTGGCCTTGGAGGGAGGTTAGAAAGTGGCATTGATCTAGCATGGGACTTCAAATGATTGACAAACCCAGCTTTTGAAAGAAGAATTCGATCACATTTGTCACACTTCCAGCTCTTTGTGCCTTCATCGAGGTTGTTCTACCAGCCTGTGCGCAATCTACGCTTTAATCGTTCATGTTCCTGGCGACTATTTTCAAACAATGCACAACCTGTCTTCACGTGCCTTCTCCAAGTCGCTCTTTCCAAGACTAGCCTCTCCCAGTTTTTAAGTCTATTCCTAGTTTCTTTAGATTTTCTTTGATACAGTCTTTGTACCTTCTTCTGGGTTTGTGTTTTGGTCGCTTTCCAGTCTGGAGTTGCCCATAAAACAGTTGCTTAGGGAGTCTATCGTCCTCCATACGAAACATATGGCCAGCCCAGCGCATATGAATGACGATGATCATTGACTAGATACTTGTGTATCCTGCTCTGACAAGGAATTCACTATCAGGTGTTTGGCTTTGCCACGTGATCTTGAGTATGTGTCTCAAACATTTCTGATGAAAGTCTTCGAGTAGTTTGAGATGTCTTTGATGTACCGTCCATGTCTCACAAGAATACAAAAGAGCTGTCTAAACACAAGCCTTGTACAAGCAAAGCTTGGTTTTAAAGGTGATGCCGCGATCTGTCCAAACTCGTTTTTCAAGCATTCCAAAGGCAACAGAGGCTTTCTGTATCCTCTGGTATATTTCTGCATCAAGGGAACCATCTCTTGACAGGGTGCTACCAAGATACACAAAGGTGTCTACCACACCTAATGAACTGCCATAGACACGGATATCTGGTACAATATATGGTTCACCAGGTGCTGGTGTGTACATGACTTTTGTCTTCTTCAGGTTAATTTTAAGACCAAACACAGTGCATGAGGTGGAAAAACGATCCATAATGAGTTGCATATTTTCAGCAGAACAAGCAAGAAAGTCAACGTCATCAGCATATAGAAGTTCTCTTATTAGACTATGACAGACTTTTGACTTAAAGTTAAACCTTCTCAGATTGAAAACACTTCCAGTAGTTCTGAATTGCAAAAGAACACCTATATCACAGTCATGGAATGCATGTGAAAGCATTACAGCAAAGAATATGGAAAAAAGTGTTGGTGCTGGGATATCCCCTTGCTTAACACCGTTATCAATCGGAATCTCCTCAGACAATACTCCATTGAAAAGAACACGAGCTTTCATGTCCTCATGCAACTGCTTGAACATGCTCACAAAGAATGGTAGACACCCTACTTTCCCAAGTATTATCCACAAAGCATGGCGGTTCACAGTATTGAAAGCTTTCGTTAAATCAACAAAGGTTTGATACAGTGGCATCTGCTGCTCAATGCATTTCTCTTGGAGCTGACGTGCAGTAAATATCATGTCAATGGTACCTCTGCCATGTCTAAAGCCACTCTACGATTCAGGAATGGTTGTCGGACAGATATCTTCCATTAGCCTGTTTAACAGCAGTCTTGAGAAAACTTTCCCCACAGCTTCTAGGAGTGTAATACCCCGATAGTGATCACATACACCTTTCTCTCCTTTCCCTTTAAACAGAGACACTAAGATACCATCTATCCAATCCCTGGGTACGTTGGTGCCATGCCAGGTCTTAGTAATAAGACTGAATACTGCATTGGTCACATTTTCACTTCCAATCTTAAGAAGTTCAACTGGTAGGCCATCTTGACCAGGTGCCTTGCCTGTATTGATTTGTTTAAGAGCGATTTTTACTTCTTCACGACTTGGTAGTCGATCCATTCGAAACTTAACAGCACATTGTGGGAGGTTCTGTATGATATTCATATCCACTACTGAAGGATTATTAAACAAGTCAGCAAAGTGCTCATGCCAGCGCTGCAGAATCTTCTTTGGTTCTTTGAAAATGTCCCTGTTGTCTTTTGACTTCAGAGGAACCACGCAAGATTTTGGAGGGCCAAATTCTTTGCGTAATAGACCATAAAACAGCTTCATGTGCTTAGCGTCATATGCTCTTTGAATTTCTGAAGAAATCTGTGACCACCATTCACTCTTCATTTTCTAAGTTTGCGTTGTAAAACTGCTTTGTGTTCTTTGAAGGCCGTCTCTGTTTCAGGATGAACTAAGTTGGTATCTTTAAGGACCGTTTCATACATCTTTCTTTTACTTTCTAGTAACTGCTTGACTTTGTGGTCATTGTCATCAAATTAATGACATAAACAATCCTATACCCAAGAAATTTTGCTCCCACTGAGTACACTTGGTTCTTAAATTTCTCCCACGATCCATGAAATTCAATCTTATCAAATTTATATATATATATATATATATATATATATATATATACATACACTCATACATACATTCATACATACATATATACAAATTAATACATACATACATACATGCATACACACATAATACATATAGACGTACATACATACATACATACATACATACATAAGTTCTTAACCCAATAGCCCTTACTGGACTCTTGGGCACTGAATTTACATACAAGTCAGTTTGACAAAATAAAACTTTCTCTTAGTGCAGAAATGTCTCTAACGACTTTTCCTTTTTTACTTCTTCAACTGTTACATTTTTCCAGCACTGTCGTATGATTTATTTTATTATTGTAGTAACTGGGAACAACTTGCACATTTTACAGTTGGTACTTGCAACAAAATTCTAGAATCCAGTGAAAGAAGCAACTTTGCAAAAGACGCACTCCATCCAATTTCTTAAATTTCTTTGCCCAACATCTGAAGATAATTAATTTTCCGTATTTTTCATAGTTTTTTATTCCATCTTTTAGACAAATGTTACAATGCCTTGGGAATGGAATCAGGAAAAATAGCTGATAATGCACTGAGCGACAACCTATTTAATTCAAGGGCATTATCTTGTCCCAAAAACAGCCGGTTAAGGAAAAATGTCTCCACGTTTCCTTTTGGATGGTATCTTCCTCCTTCTTATCGAAGAGGCTACTTGCAAGTAGATTTTGGGCAAAAGATGAATGTAAGTACCTAGAAAACGATTTGGAGCCTTCCTTAGGCGTTATTTTCTACGCAAGCTTTTTCTCCATGTTTGGGAATGAGTGCCCTCTGGAGTGACTTTATTAAACGACCAAAATATCTCAAGATGATGTCATTACTAACAGCATTAAATGACTATTTCAAAGTAATGGCTCTTTTTTCCAATTTAATTTTGAATATATGGGAAATAAGATGGATGAATTAAAAGAGTTTATATATGAGGTTTAAAACATTTAGAAAACTAATAACAACCAGTCTGTAGTGAAACGTACAGCAGATTAAAAAAATATCGGTATTGAAAATGCACATTGAGTTACCGTTAAAGCTGTGTTTACTTAGAATGCTAATATAAAAGTGCTACTTTCAAACCTGTGTTTCAAAAAACGAAAACATTGAAAAAGAAAGTGGCATACAGTAATTACATTGTGGTAAAAATAGTAGTAATAAATTTGTGCCTGGAAATTTTGATATTTTCTGATTTTCTTGCGCATTCTTAGTGGCCACGAGATATCAAGATCTCGGCCACTGTGCCTCTTCCAAAGTTACCCTATTCTATTAGTCAGTACCCTAGTCCTACTGTCATTTATCTGATCAGACTTTGAGAAGACACAAATTTTAACAGGGGTTGCCGGAAATACCTTTATTCCAGACAGACCACGATGGTACACTCCATGACCGAAATTGAAAAGGGAGTGGGAATAGAGATAAGGAAAAGGCATGCTTCTGCACTGATGAACAAAGCTTTATTTGTTTAAAACGTCGAGGAAGGGGAAATAATGAAAAATGAAAAGAAGTGAACCTCTTTTTTCTTATTTCTGAATTGATTAGGCGACTATGATATAAATCATTAAATATGTCTGAGAATTGTCTTACTACCTCGATTAGTTACATTAAAAAGTATTCTGGTATTCATTAATGTTAGAAATTTGCTTCAATTTCCTCCAAAAGCAGGACACAGAACATTGTTTTATTTAAAAGAATCTAATTTATCTTGATAGAATTTTGATTATTTATTTCACTCATATTATAATACGTTGAAAACAAGAAGCGTTCAGTCATTTACGTATCCATAATAATCTTCAGGGAAACGAGGAAAGGCAAACTTAATAATCTCGCCAAGCATTTTCCTATCAATTTTACAAAGTGACATAAAATGACTTTCTGACTAGCACGGTTTTGTCCGATAAACAGCAAAATTACAGATGACAAAAAAACTCGAAAACAGCAGTTCAAAACCACATTATAACACACACTGAGCACCATATTACAGCACGCACTGAGCAGTACATTACAATACACAGTAATCAATACATTACAGCACACATTGTTTCCATGCTTGTCATAGCCTAAAACATGTTCGGAAAATGCTCTTTAAGGTATGCGTCTCACACAGCTTCTGACAACCAAATCCACCTCCTGGCCTGCTCGTGTGCCTTATCTACCAAGCCAGGCAGATATACTTGTACTAATAGGAGAAGCGGTAAAAGCGAGTAACAGGGGCCTTAAAACCATTGCTTTGGGTGGGTGCAGCTCAGTCAAGGAGAGGGAAACTCTAAATTCAAACCTCCGCTTCCTTGTGGCCATACCAATTAATAGGAACGGTTTCGGAAGTCAGCCCTGTGAAATAATCCGGAATCGAAGTCCCGAAGGCAGTTTGCTGTTATATGCAAATAAATTCTGGCAACTTCTGTGACGCCACTGGTTCCAAATTGTATTTGCTTTGCTATTTCTTTGTGTCCATCAACAACGTAGAGAGGGGAAACCTGCTGCATGGGCGACAACTTGTCTTCCATAGTATACTGCCCAGAGTTGCCTCCTACTACATACACTCATCAACTCTACACAAACACCCTGGAGAGGACACTCCAGCCTCGCTTTCGGCATCGGAACAACAAAGTTAGTAGCAGATACCGGTTATAAGCTAACGCTCAATCGGGGTAGACCTTGGCGCCAGGGGGATCTGAGAGATCTTCAGATCTCACTCGACAGCTATCGCCCGCCTAAAGCAGGGCAGCAACCAGTCAGTAAGTTGCTGTCCCGCCACATTCTGCTTTTCTCATTGGGTGCATGACGATTAGGGTCCTTTTCAAACACTTAACTGTAAACCAGGCACCAAACAAGAAATTGAAGCTGAAGAGACCAGTTCTAAAACTGGGTTGGAATGTTCAGACAATGCTGACTGGACTCCAAGAAAGCTCCAAAACATTAGCAATGCAAGAAAAACGGCCATCATTAATGACGGACTGCTAATTCTGCATTTGAACATAGTGGTCAGTGGTTCTTAAAGAAAGGAACCTTTTAGATCCCGGCAAGCTATGAGAACACGATTTCTTTTTTTTCTAGTAGAGTAAAATCTCAGACGAACCTAATATGGTAGAACCAGGAAGCTATGGTTCAGGACGACACCTGACTCTTAGCCCCTTAACACCACAGAAGATACCCATCAGACTCGTCAGTGCCTGTGCTCCCACTCTTATGAGGTCAACAGAGGCAAAGAAAGAATTCTTTGATTGTTTTGCTGCCATAATTAACAACATTTCCGCCACAGAATCAGTTGTTCTGCTAAGTAATTTCAGTGCCCGAGTGGGTGCAGATCATGAGTCTTGGTCATCCTTAGGTCAGCCTTAGGCAGTTTGGTATTGAGAAAATAAATGAGAATAGCCAGAGACTTCTTGAATTATGCACTTACCATAATTATTGCATTGCCGATTATTTCGTTAAGATCAATATTCAGCTGAAGGTATCCTGGAGACATCCTCACTCAAAACACTGGCATCAACTGGATCTGATGCTAGTCAGACGTTCTCACCTCAAAAATGTGCTTCTAGCAAGATCATATCACAGCGCAGACTGGAATCTTCCTTTCCCTGCTCTTAAAACATGCCTTTGGCGATACAAAGGAGGGAATCTGCCTCCACTCAAAGTGTGACGGTTGTCTCTTCTATCTGGCCCGTCTCAGGGCAAAAACTAAAGTCCGTCAGTATACCATCAGGTCCGTCAGTCCACCAGTCCGTCAGTCCACCATCAAGGACATCCAATGACAACCCACATATAGCATGATCTCGAGTCTTTGATGAACCGCTTTGCTCAGGTTTGTAGAAGCTTTGAGCTGAAAATCTACCTAAAGAAGACAAATGTCCTCGCCTCGCCAATCAAATGTGGAAAAACAGCAAACTGAAGGCCAAGACCAATATGGCACTGTAAAACGCCTGTACCGTCAGTGCCCTGGTCTATGGAAGCGAGTCACAGTTGTCCTATGCCAAAGAAAAAGACGAATCAACTCCTTCCACATAAAGAATCTTAGCCGCATTCTAGGTATCTCCTGGAGAAACAAGATGACCAACACAAAGTTATATCTTCTGCTGGCCTTCCCAGTATGTTCACCTTGCAGGGGTAAAGAAGACTGGATTTGCTGGGGAATGTTCAATGTATAGCAGATATCCACATCGAAAAAGACATTCTCTGTGCTGAGCTGTCATAAGCAGAAGTAAGGATTGTTTGAAACTCCGCTACAAAGATGTGTGCTAAAGAGGCACTAAAGCCATCGGAATAGACCCAAAATCCTGGAAAATCTTCGCAACTGACAACTCCTGCTGGAGAAGCACTCTGACACAACACCTCAAGAATGGAGAACAAAAGCTAAATCAGGCAGTAGAGGACAAGCAGAAACGTAGAAAAGCAGCATACAACACCAACGCTACATGGACCAACTGCCTGTGTCAACTCTGCAACCGTGGTTGTCTCTTACACATTGATCTCTTCAGTTACAGACGACACTGCGTACAACGTTCGGATGCATCATCCATAATCAGATATGATTGTTGATGGTCTACTTACGTACTTACTTATTTACAGCACACATTAAGCACCTCATTACAACACACTGTATACAACACATTATAATCCACAATAATTAGATCATTGCAACACATATTAAATACCACATTATGACCCACATTAGGTATTCACTTCAGACTTCGTTGTCAATGTAAACGTATTTTCTGCTACGGTGGCATTGAGAAAGCTGAATTGATTGATTTTTATTTATTGATACCTATTACAAAAAGAAAAATAATTAAAAAAAGAAGCAAATAACTTTTTAAATAAATAGATTTAGCAATTGTTTGTTCGATCTCAAAATAAACAATTTTATACCTAGATCCAAGGGAAATTTGGTTCCAAAAAGGGTGTTGAAAATCCAGTTACCTAGAATGAGTTGGAACATCTTTGCTCAGAAATTTCAATCCACCCTATTGGGGTTTTTGTTGTCTTTTAGAAAGGACGTTTCTTGGTTATAGACAGCCTCCTAAGACCTAGGAAGAAGCCAGGCCCAAACCTGAATAAAGGAGAAGAGTTCGATGTCAGGAAAATTAGCCGATAGGGAAAAACCCTTACTACGTCATCAAACATACGTGTATTCCAAATAAACCTAGATCATAAAACTGTATACTGTATAAAGCGATTAGTTGCTTTATTACTTGCTTGATCCTGCAAAATGTATATGAGCAAATGCTTCAAACTGTAGTAGTGGCAGCCTTATTGATCCATCCATCAATTCATCTATCCATCTATCTATCTATCTATCTATCTATCTATCTATCTATCTATCTATCTATCTATCTCTATCGAAGTAATTATTAGCTATCGACAGTACTCAATGCTATAAGATTATTAGAGCTATCATACAGTAGACGACAAAAAAATCAACAAAACTTAGTTTAGAACTATCAGTTTCATGTTTTCACTAAACAGTTTAGCTTTTTGAGGACATTTATCCATCTATCCATCTATCCAACTAAATGAGACCTTTTTTCTTACCGAAATGACTGAGGACAAAGAGGTTAAGGGTAACAATATAAAACATTTCAAACTGGTGCAATGCTGCAACACTTGAGTGCCTGGGAGCTATTGTATACCCCGACCGCTTTTGTAATGTCATGTATAGTACAATACCCTTTGTTTATGAGTATACCATTAATGATTTTGCTTGTTTTTCATATTCTACATTCATATTCCACAGCAAATACAACAAAAAATTTTTGTTTGATGATAAAAATGTCAAATTTATCCTTAGATTAAACGTCTTGCAATACAAGGTGGTTATACAGAAAGATCTTTTGCAGATTATTACATAAAAAGTTTAAGCCTTAATTTCAGTAACAACTTAATGGAATGGCGTACCTATCGTGATAATGATAATTCAGAGGTAAAGAATTCGTCATAGTATTTAAAGATGTATTTGATAATATGTTGTATAGTGACATATTCTCCTAAAAGAATATAGCATAAGTAACAGATACATTATCATTTTTGTCCTTTATCTAAACACAGCTTCTGGCTGGATGTTGATACCAAAGTCTAGACATCAAGTAACTTCAGTCACTTCAGGTGTCCAGTACTTTCCTGAGTATTCTTCCTGTACCGAGTAGGCTTGCTTGTTGTATTTGTCCAATACTACAGTTGATATTTATACTCTTTAACCATTCTCCAAGCTTTGCATTAACAGTGTCTAAAGTCCCAATAATAATTGGTATTATCTTCACGCTTTTACAATTCCAAATCTTCTTCAGTTCCCATTTCAAAGCTTATTATCTCTCTAATTTGACTTCTTCAACTTCATTGATGTTCTAATCGAATGGGCAAGACATTTCTATTAGAAGGCAGTCGTTGTTTTTCTTGTCATGCACGGTAATATCTGGCTTATTGTGTTCCAGTTTTTTATCCGTTTGTGTGTATATATATACATTATTATTATTATTTATGTTTAATTGTTTTACTTTAGCTTTGGCTTTTGAAACCTAACTACCGGGTCTCACTTAGAGGGTGGAGGTACGTATGAACCTTGGCATCATGAATAAAGAGAAACTTTCGACATTAAATAAATAATACATTTCAGAAGAGGCGAGACAAACTTTTTAAAACAATTTTATTTAGGTCAAATGAATTTTTCCAGGCAGTTTACCAAAATGTCTGGTGGTATTTTTATTAACAACTCTTAGTGCTTCTACGACTAAGAAAACAATAGTTGTTTTCAAGACCAACCTTCGTTGAATTCCAATTTGTATGTCCTTAAACATCGATGATATTTTAACTTCCTTGGCACTACCATTCCTGTTCCTTGGGGTTGTCATTTCAATCAATAGACAGATCACATTTCTTTGGTGCTTGTTTTGTTTTCTTTGTAAATTTTGTGATTTGTTTTTGGTCTTTTTTTGTCACTGGTGGTAAATCAACTTGTTGCATGAATGTGTGAGCTTCTTTTGATACAGAGTAGAGTTTCTTGTTTCTTTCATGATGAAAATGCCAGTTTTAATAGATCACTCTGGGTTATTTCTGAGTAAGCATTGAGTCCTAAAGTTGTTGTCTTCTTGGCCATTTTGATTTGGGACAGTCCTTTTTCATCTACATTTCTTGAAAGGCGTATTCGTTTTACATCGGTCTTTGGGGGCTGCATTCTTTTTATTGTAAGCAGTTGTCTTGTCTTTGTATTCAACTTCTTGATCCCTTGTAGTTCCCAGTTGATGATACTAAAACTGTATATTATCACTGTTTCAGCTAAGGCGGTGACTGCTTACCTTTTGCTGGCTGCATTCAATTCACCTTTAATGACAAGCTTTATACTCCGATATTACCCTTTTCTGATTCTTTCACCTTTGAATGTTAGGTTCCATCTCCCTCGTTGAGAGCCAGGGAATTGCAAGCATTTTAAAGGTCCAGGTTCTTTATGGTTGCAGAAATATCAAGTTGAATATCTGATGCTTCCTTTCCTGAAGGTATCCTTTGCACATTTGTCTAGCCCCAATTGCATATTGATATCTTTGCTAAATACTTCGGCTCTTTGTAACAGCTTCTCTTGATGGTTTTCATTCTTAGCAAAGGTCTTAGCTAATCCATTTAAAAGAAATAGGATACTTTGTGATCTTTTATTTCATATAAATGCTAAGTTTTGCTCAACATCATACTACGTAGAGCCAGGCACAGACACAACAGTGGTGAAGAAAGACAGTCTCCTTTAAAGATGGCACTTGGATTTTGGATTGATCTGGTGGTCACTAAGCCTTCCGTGCGAGTAAGCTCCATGGCTGTCGCCTACCAGAGGTCCATGTTTATTTTCATTAAGTTAATTACTGTTGGTGATATTTTGCATATTCCCATGGCTTTTAGGATACATTTGAGAAGACTGTCAAATACCTTTTGGTAACCAATCCTTGCTGTGCTCAAATTTTTCCTTTTGTTCTTGCTGTATTTTGTCATTTTGTCTATTAGGGGTTGGTCTTCTCAGCCATAACTGTCTGTTTTATAACCTTTCTGTTGTTGATGATAGTAACTTGTTTGTCTCGAGGAAGGTAAAAAAAGGTAATCCATGCCTGTAAGATACCAATAACAGCAAATTGTGTTAGTTTCTTTGTTTCCCTTTGGTAAACGAAAACGAATCTGGATATCATAGCTGTTTCATTAATTGAATTACCAAAAAATTATTAAACCCAGCTATTCAGTGTCATCTCATTTTTGTATATGCCGCATATTGAAAATAGATAGACCATATTTTAATTAGTAGCAACTGCTTCGTCAATTGCTTTTTTCAAGCCGAGCTACTTTTCATGATATGCCAAATGTCTATGAACTCTTCTACTTAGAGATTTTGTAAAGTTTTAGAATTACTAAATGAAGACGATTTTCAATATCTCTGTCGATATTCTTCTTCTTCTTCTTTCGGCTTTTCCCTCAGGGGTCGCCACAGCGGACTAACGCTTTCCACCTCTGTCTGTCGGTGGTGTCGTCTGAGGAGGCTCCAACCACCCTCATGTCATCATTCACCGAGTCAGAGAACCGTCTCGGTCTTCCACGTTTCCTTTTCCCTTGTGGTGCCATTTCCATTACCCGTTTTCCCACGTTTTCTTCGTTCCATCGCATTACATGCCCAAACCACTTCAACCTGGACTTTCTCATCTTCTCCCCCAGTCTGGCCACCCACAGTGTGTCCCGCACTGTCTCATTTCCGACTTTATCCGTCCTTGTTTTCCCAAGGGAGAACCGCAACATCTTCATTTCGTTCACTTCCATCCTCTTTTCTTGCCTTTTCGTCATTCGAACTGTTTCCATGCCATACATCATACCTGGTCTTACCACTGTCTTATGTATCGCTCCCTTAACTTGATTTGGCATGTTTTATCACACAGGACACCTGTCACCTTGCGGCAACAGCACCAGCCTGCCTGCACTCTCCTCTGCACTTCTCTTTCGCAGTCCCCGCTATTCTCCAGCGCCAATCCCAGGCACTAACTCCTCCACTTGATTGATCTTGTTTCCGTCCATAAATATCTCTGTCGATATTGATCCCCACAAAAGCTTACTATGTTGATTAATAACATATTTTTTTAGCTTTCTTACACCACATCCAATGTTTTTGATTGATTTCATCTTGTGCTTTACTTGTTTTTCTTCTCAGTTTTAACAGGAGATATATTAAAAACAGTGATATTTTTATGTGTTATTTGTTTTATAAACTATATATCCTGTACAAATAAATAAATACTTGTACTACCCTCTCTGACAAGACTAAAATAACTAAAACCCTACAGGAAATTGTAATCTGAAAAGTTACAGGTTTTTAATTCTTTTCTCAACTTTTGACTTTTTTAATTGATACATTGGCCTCTGTTAAAAGTTTTTCTCTTCTGTCTTTATGTAAAACATCACGATCCGTTTTAGCTAGTTATTTTTCAAAGGAGGTTTTAAACATGACATTTATTTTTAAATTTTCAGACAGTGAGCACATTTTTCCATATCCTTATCAGGTTCTTATTGTTTTACAGATTTTTTTAAAAAACAGGAAACGTGTTGATAACAGTATTTGTATATATTACTTTTTAATTATACATTTATTGAAACATTTTTATCCTTCATAAATATTTGTAATAAATAAATAAATAAATAAACAAATAAATAAATAAACAAATAAATAAACAAATAAATAAACAAATGAATAAAAAAATAAATAAGCAAATAAATAAATAAATAAATAAACAAATAAATAAATAAATAAACAAATAAATAAATGAACAAATAAATAAACAAATAAATAAACAAATAAATAAACAAATAAATAATCACCATCAACAATTTCTGGTTGCATTTTAATGTAGTTGAAAAAATTTTGAAACACTATAAAAAAAGTAAAGATTAAATTCTACTACTTTAAAGAAGGTAAGAGAAGAGTGTGCCATATGAAATCTTACCTGATGCCATAACATATTAAAGAATTACATTTAAATTTCAATTTTAATTACTTTCTTGCATTAGGTACTTCTGTAGAATGATGTACTTATTTTATTTGCAAAACAGTCAGTAAAAATGGCTGAAGGAGTTTTACAAACAATTTCCTTTTTCTAAGTCATCTTGATTACCGAAGATTAAAACGAGCTTTCTTCTGTTATTGATTTTTTGTTTGTTTTTCGTTTTGATTTGTTTTATTTTATTGTTGTTTATGTACTTTTGTTTTTTGTGGGATTTTTTCTCCTAATTCTGAATTACTGTGTCAAATTTACTTCTATGATTTGACCGGAACTGCTTTACGTAGGCAAGACTGGCTTCGTTAAGACTTTTAGCAAAAAGAACAAGACTGTTTTACTGAGATTAGAGTACCCAAAGCGATCTGGAAATTCAATGAAATGAGGCAAGTCCTTACAGATCACAAGGTGAACATGGCAACAAGAATGAAGCTTATGGAGGCATGGGTTCGATCTCGTCTCCTATATGGATCCCAGGCCTCTGACATCAGTGATGTTCTTATTCTTTGTCTTTCGGCTGTATCCCGTTAGGAGTCGCCACAGCGGATCTGCCATCTCCAGCTTGTTTTGTTTGCCACATCGGCATCCCTCACATCAACAACCTCCATATCTCTGTCAATCACGTCCTTCCATCTTTTCCTCGGCCTCCCTCTTCGCCTTCCACTGGAGACTTTTAGTACCCTCTTTCCTACATAATCTGCATCACGCCTTGCTATGTGCCCGTACCAGCGAAGTCTTGACCCCCTCATCTTGTCTCTATCTCTTTTGAAATGGAATTTTTCTCGGATGTGGTCGTTTGGAATTCTGTCTAGTCGCATAATGTTAATGCAAGAAAACTATGGGGGAGCTAATGATGCCAAATATCATTTCTCTTATAAAACAAATTTAAAAATGGGGGATTTTTTATAAATCAATTTGACTTGAAAACAATGTTACATGTTAATAAAAAGCATGGGGACTAGGTTGTTTTAATTACTGTCATTAGTATAACAAGTATAAAAATTTACATTAGACCAGCAATTTTTTTCTAGGTGATTCTTGGTCCCCGTGATGGTTATGAGGCACTGCTACCTTTCTACATTGCTTTACAAACTCCAGTAATTGGCAGGTATATCAGAGTGATTCCCCTCAAATACAATATTTTGAAAGTCATGCGGATTGAGTTTTATGGATGTTTAGCTGTTGATCAACCCTCGAAGCTTGACGGTAAGACTTTGTTCAAAGGTCGTGACATTTATATGCACTTCTGAAAAGTAAATAATATTACATTTTTTGTTATTATCATTTATTATTATTCTTACATTAAACTATTATTTATTATTATTAGTTATCATTATTATATCTTATAAGATACTTGGAATTCCTGTACTTAGAAATCTTAACAGTAAACAAAAATAATTTTCATTAAGAAAACTAGTAAAACATTGTGCAATATTAATAGTGATATTAAAAACGAGTAATGCTGTAGACAGTCGTTAAGGATGTTACAAGACAAACAGTTCCTGCCTGCATCAGCCATGGACGTATTAGCAGAGAAGGGATAGAGATGATATACCCCGACGACCTTAAAGGGACTTAAGGGTTTTAGAAAGCTCAGGGCCATTTAGGCTGGATATTTGACATTGGATCCAGTTCAGACAATTCAGATGGGAGGTAAGAGCAAAGGATCAGATGTGATAGCAATAGTTCATACATGTTTAGATTAAAGATATATGTAGGTATATCATATTAAAATACAAAAAATATATAGGCCATGGATTGTTTTAAATACCTATTATTTGATGATTAAATTCTTTTTGACTAAAATAATAATCTTAATGAATAGATAATAATTTTTTGTGTAGAAATACTTTGTATTAGATTTAAGCTGTGAAATCTTCAGGAATTTTAAAATCTAATTCCTAGGTCGATGATTGGCTAACATCCATGATCATTGTCTAGTGATCTTTGCAATTAATTCAAGAATACCAAAATAATTTCTTTGATTCTTTGGTCCAACTGTCTCATCAGAACCAAGAGAAGCAAAGCCTCTTTCTGAAATGAAGGTTTTTTCAAGTAACTGTTTTAGAACGCTTGTTCAGTATTTTTGATTTTTCAAAAGGTCGGAATTTATCTAGGTATCAATTCTGCCAAATTCTTTCTTTCTTGAATAAAAAATGCGGACACCAATGATAGGCTGACTGATTTAGGCAGGATTTTTCCACTCAATAAATCTTGTGCCGAACTGTCCTGATTTAACTTTATCAGCAAATAAACAACAATAAAAACAGTAAACTCTTTGTGCACTTGGTGAATGAAGAAGCCACTCTCATTTATCAATTTCCTTGTTTGGTTTCTCATTACCTTATCTAACCATAGACGCTCAGACGGTGCCCTTCAGAGGGACTTTGATTTGGCAGTGAGGAATTTCTTGGCCGGATGCCCTTCCTGACGCCAACCAATGGCTTTTTTTTTCTTTGTAAAGTTCCAAATTCTCCTCNTCTTTGTAAATGTCCAAAGTCTCCTCGACAGCTTGGGGAATCGAACCCGGAACTTTTGGTTACTGTGCAGTTGCACTAACCATTAAGTCACGGCTCCTCTAGTTTTTATCCTATAATATAGTATATATATATATATATTAATATACCTGTACAATGTAATACAATATGATATTTTTATACATATTGTTTATCAGTAAAAAAGCTTTTCAAGAGACGATCCATTATACATGATGGAAGCAGACTTATTGTCTGCCAATACAACAAAGAAAGGTGAGTGGTAATTGACCCTGATGGCTTTCCCTTTTGGGTGCTTATCTTCTTTTCGTGAAGGAAACCTATTATTTCTTTAAGTGATCTTATATTCTTTGAAAGAATTTAGCCCACTGTCCATTACATTTCTTTTTCCTCAGTTAGAATCTAAGGTTTGCATAAAGCTTAAGCCGTGCCACTTCTAAATGTTGACTAGTAATGTTTTAACTTCAAGGATTAGTTTTTGATAAAACGTTTCTTATTTTATTAAACTTGAAACACCTCGATGAAGCTTTCTTGCTACATTTTTGCCAAACATTAACTGAAATAAACATAATCTTAGAAGTATTAACAAATGCATTTATTTGCATAACAAATCAATTAAAAACAATTTTTACCGTTATTTTGAGTTTTATATTGTGTCTGCTTTTTGTAGCAAAGTTGAGCTCTAGAAATTGCTACAGTTACTTATGGACTGGTTCCTTGTTGAATAAAACAAGTGTATATGTTGATATGAAAACAAATAAGTCATTTGTTTACTATCTGGTTAGTTCTGGTTGCAATGGTAAAATTACATTCTAATACGTCTCCCATGTAATGTAATCGATGTAGAAGTCTAATGATTTAGTTTTAAAAACTTAATTGAACATTTTTGTAAGAAGCATATATACATACTTATCTACAGACATGGATAGTGAAAAATGTAATATATATATAATATATATATATATGCATACATATACGAGGATCAATCAAAATGTTCTCAGACAACTTTCATAACTCCAACACAACTCTTTCTGCAGTGATTGTTAGCGTCTGCACATGCTTGCCGAGATGTATTCTAGAAGATCGTATCAATGAGATTGCGTAGCAGCAACTCGATGACGCAATTCTGCCGGATATGCAATGCAACCTTGAACTCCAGTGGCAATTTTTCCAATTGGCCAAAATGAGTAAAATTATTGAGCAACAATATGTGGTCAAATTCCTTCAGAGTATCGGCTCGAAAACAACAGAAACGTGCAAAATGTTCCAGAAAGATTCTGGGCATAGGACTTTATCACGTCTTATAGTTAAAGAAAGGATTAAACGCTTTAGAGAAGATAAAAGAAGCGTCAAAGATAATTTGTTGTCAATAGAGACTGAAGACTGACCGTTGAAGAGCTGTCATTGGAGACTGACATATCTTTTAATTCAGTTCAAACCATTTTAACCGAGGATAAAAACATGAAAAGTATAAAATGAATGCAAAATCTGGGAACCTATTGACCAGCCCTCATGTACGTATATGTACATTTATATATTAATATAAACATATAATTTATCCTTTTCTTAAAGACAAGCTCTTACAACCTTTTTAAGATGCCTGAAAGCACTACAATAAAAGAAATTTCCCGTTCCCTAAAAGGCAAAATTCACACGATTGCTAATGTAGCTTTGAGGAGTTGGTCTTGTATGGTCTGGTAAGTGGGTCTGTGTTTATTCGCTTGAGGGTTTGATTAAGAATGTTCTTTTAAGATAAGCCTTAACAGTTTTAAATACAAATTTCTCTGATTTAGCTAAATTTCAGCCTTTTTGATAACTGTTACGGTAAAGCTGTTATTGCTCATACATTTTCCCCTGTTACATTAAATGTTCTTAGAGGTAACTGGGTTTTTGAGTCTTAAAAATGAAGCATACTTTATCTCTCCTCTTGTATGTTAGCTTTCGAAGCTCATGTTTTGCTACCAAAAGTGGATATCAATGGGAAAGTAAGTATTCCTTTTACCTTCACGAAATAAAATAATCTGAGTGCTTTGACAAATCTGTTAACATCGAGCATAATGTATCGCAAACTAAAGGTGCAAGAAGATATAGAAGGCTGAGGTTTACCCTTTTGCTAACTCTATAAAGGAGAAGACTTACTTCTGTAATAACAGAAGTAAGTCTTCTCCTTTCTAGAGGTAACCGGGGCTCTGCATAGTCTGCTTTCCCCAGCTTTTATTGTAAAAATGCCTGGAGATATTCCTGGCGTAGTAGATAAATCGTCGCTTTGTAGAAAACTCAGTTCAAGATGCTAGATTTATGTAAAATGTCCAGAGGTCAGCGGTCAGAACAGAGACAAAGAGTGGTTCAATAAATTGGTATGTTAACTTGCAAAAGAAAATTAGCTAAATGTAGCAGTTGGAGCAGCACGGCAATGCAGTTGCCAGGACAACCATAGGCACTGGTTAGTAAATATTATTGAGTATAAGTAACCTAATTACCTTGAAGGCTATGTTACAATGATAAAATGAGCCAAGTGTATGAATTGCTAATAGCTGTCATGGCAAGTTTTGCAGAAAATCTTGGGATGGATGACAATAATAGGGACTGGTTTGCATCCTTCTATTTCATATTATTTTACAAATTAAAATATTCTGTTATCCAGCTATTTTTAATGTTCTTTCTTTCTTTACGATTTTAGAACAGTTTACAAGACTAAGAAAGTTTTCTCGTGTAAAGAGTTTTCCAGCCAAAGAATTTATGTTGTCTAAGCCAACAGGAAAATAGAAAAATATTCACTTTGTTGTTTTAATCAACATCTTATTTATTACCTTCACAAGTAGGCGAGCTTAATTTATTTATTACAGTTGTGAATCAGTTATAAAATATATGTATTTTTTATTAACTTAATGACAATATCCGTCAATAATGTTCTGTTTAATTAGATATATTTAGTATAAATTATTTAATAATTGTAAAGGCAGAGGAAAGGGCCCTTGAAGTGGCAGAAATGAAAATGTTGAGGTGAATATGTGGTATATCGCTTCTGGAACGCCAGACCAACGACGACATTCGAAGGTTTGTCGGTGTGCCAAACATATCCAGGAAGACCAGGGAAGCAAGGTTAGAGTGGTATGGGCATGTAATGAGGAGGAACCAGGAGAACCCAATAAAGCAAGCATGGCAGGAGACAGTTCAGGGGAAAAGGAGCAGAGGCAGACAGAAGCTGAGATGGAGAGATGTTGTAAAGGAAGACATGAGGCAAGTTGGAGCGAATCCGGAGGACNTTGTAAAAATGCCTGGAGATATTCCTGGCGTAGTAGATAAATCGTCGCTTTGTAGAAAACTCAGTTCAAGATGCTAGATTTATGTAAAATGTCCAGAGGTCAGCGGTCAGAACAGAGACAAAGAGTGGTTCAATAAATTGGTATGTTAACTTGCAAAAGAAAATTAGCTAAATGTAGCAGTTGGAGCAGCACGGCAATGCAGTTGCCAGGACAACCATAGGCACTGGTTAGTAAATATTATTGAGTATAAGTAACCTAATTACCTTGAAGGCTATGTTACAATGATAAAATGAGCCAAGTGTATGAATTGCTAATAGCTGTCATGGCAAGTTTTGCAGAAAATCTTGGGATGGATGACAATAATAGGGACTGGTTTGCATCCTTCTATTTCATATTATTTTACAAATTAAAATATTCTGTTATCCAGCTATTTTTAATGTTCTTTCTTTCTTTACGATTTTAGAACAGTTTACAAGACTAAGAAAGTTTTCTCGTGTAAAGAGTTTTCCAGCCAAAGAATTTATGTTGTCTAAGCCAACAGGAAAATAGAAAAATATTCACTTTGTTGTTTTAATCAACATCTTATTTATTACCTTCACAAGTAGGCGAGCTTAATTTATTTATTACAGTTGTGAATCAGTTATAAAATATATGTATTTTTTATTAACTTAATGACAATATCCGTCAATAATGTTCTGTTTAATTAGATATATTTAGTATAAATTATTTAATAATTGTAAAGGCAGAGGAAAGGGCCCTTGAAGTGGCAGAAATGAAAATGTTGAGGTGAATATGTGGTATATCGCTTCTGGAACGCCAGACCAACGACGACATTCGAAGGTTTGTCGGTGTGCCAAACATATCCAGGAAGACCAGGGAAGCAAGGTTAGAGTGGTATGGGCATGTAATGAGGAGGAACCAGGAGAACCCAATAAAGCAAGCATGGCAGGAGACAGTTCAGGGGAAAAGGAGCAGAGGCAGACAGAAGCTGAGATGGAGAGATGTTGTAAAGGAAGACATGAGGCAAGTTGGAGCGAATCCGGAGGACTGCAAGGAGCGCATAAAGTGGCGCAGACTGTGTCGAGCGACCGACCCATCCTAGCGATGGAACAAGACCGCAGGAAGAAGAAGAAGATTTAATAATTGTATAATTATTGTATAAATGTTGTAGTATATTGTTTATATTAGATATATTTTGTCCTTAGCTTTGGATCCAAGGGTTTCCAATGTCATTGCCCTTGACACAAAGAAAAACATTTTATTTGGACTGGATCAGCAGCTTCAGTATATCAAAAGCATCGACAGAGCAATCACATGGCAAGTCATTACCATAAAAGAATGGGAACAAAATGCAAGGAAAATATCGATGCGAAATCACACATCAATCCCAGAATACATTACAACCATGATACCTGTACCCAGTCAAACAGTGAATGGATCTGAATCTACTTTATGGGGAGGTAAACAAATTATTTTTTTATGTTAAGGCAATTATTGTTTTTGTTGATAGGGTACAGATTAGCAATTTGTTTGTATGAAAATAGTCAATGGCGTTTTTGTTGACAAGTAAACATTTACTATAAGGTCATAGCCACCGTATAACTGTTTATGCGAACGTGTTGTTTATAGTGATCACTAGACATTTTCAAGTTTGTATCACAAGTCATATGGCTGTTTATTTTCACGTTTTGTTGACGAGCAAATATTTTCAACTTGTTAATTGCAAAGGGAACTAGGTTATTTATAGTAGTGTTGACATATTTGGACAAGTTCTCCGTCATCTTATTTTAATGTTCTTGATCGTTTTTAGATACGTGTTAGTAACTTAATAGATCCAAATCATTCCTGCCACTCTTCCACCTTTGTCTCATTGACGAAATGAAGCTTGTCATTGTCTTTTCTATAGGCATTATCAAGGGAAGTGTTTTAATGAGCTTTCCTAGTTAGTGCTACCTTCGTTTGTTTGTTGTTTCTCGTGTGACTCTTTTCTAACCAAACAGTTGTTGTCAAGCTTTGTAATAAGTCTTTTATCATTGTATTCTTTCCCTCGTATTGCAGGGCTGTGAAACTCTTTAAGTTCTGAGTGATTCCCCATATCAAATAATCTTGTGTTATTAATTTTAATTCTCATATCTTAGCTTAATCTTCTTTTTTCCTTTATTATAAATTGACCATCCATGGAGAACTGATGCCATATCTGGACAGATTCTCTGTCATCTCATCTAGATGTTATTGATCGAGTTCAGAGATCTGTTTGTAATTTAATAGGTCCAAAAATTCCTTCTGCTGTCCAACCTTTGTCTTAAAGATGACATGTGGGTTGTCTTAGTCTTTTCTATAGGAAGGGAAGTATTTTGATGAGCTTTCCTCGTAGTGGTACCTCAATTTGTTGTATCTCATGTGGCTCGTTCCTCTCAATGTCTTCATGTTCATGCAATTGTTGTCCCTCGTTGTAAAAAAAATATACGTTTTTAACTCGGACAGCAAGATTGTGGAACTCTTAGGGTTCTGAGTGCTTTTCTGCATCATATGAGTGAAATGTTATCAAGTTTAGGATAACTCATCTCTTGGTTTGACTGTTTTCTTTTTTCGTTTCTTCTCTTCTGTTATTTCTTCATAATTTCCTACGCTTAGTGGAATTAAGCCTTATAGTTTGTAATTTTTAAGAAGTAACTGTTTATGCAACTCTAAGAGTTAAATTTTTGCGTGAAGGGCTTTTTGGACAATTATGAAATTTGTTAGGAGATTACGTTGTTGGTTGTTGTCAGTGGTAATTTCTAAAAACCTAACAAGCAGGACTCCAGAGGCATTGTCAAATGTATGGATGGAGTCTGTGATGACCAAGCCCAGATTTCTATTGATGCAAATATAATAACAAATTCTTAAGCAGACCAAAGTGTGTGGACAACAATCAAAATTTTTTTTGAATAACCATGAAAAACTGCAAGATACCTACAAAACAACGAGTAGGTAATAAAAGAGCCATAACAATATTTCACTTAGGTTTTTTAAACTTAAGCTAACATGAGTTCTAAAGAATTTGTCTTCAGTGTCTTGACAACTCATTTCTTTTTCTTGATCTGAGTCTGAAACGCCGACTGACACAGGCGCTTGATCGTTCCATAACCTTGTTGAAGCTCTAGTTGTACTTATGAAAAGAAGTGATGAGAATGTTGTTACTGCAAGAGTTGATAGAGCTGAGGTGCAAACCAGGTTATCTGCAAAACACTTCTCAGCCTCCCAAAACTCGTATACATAATTCTTTGCATCAGGTTTTCAGTGAACGTTGGTGTTTATTCACTATCATACCCAGACCCTCTGAATGACATTATCAGCCCTTGTCGATCTGTCGATAGGCTAAGTATCTGGCAAAGGTCTATTGACAGCCTTTCTTCTGGTATAAAAACGAAATGGGTATCTTCCAGGACCAAAATCGGTACCTGCTTTAACAGTTATTGATTTCTGCCATTCAGAATTGTGACTTTGATATTGTGGATTAGAGCTATCATGAACTGGTTTTGAATTATGTGTAAGTAAATCTACATTGTTGTGAAAAGGGAATTCTCTGTGAACAACATAATTTCCAACTGTTTGGCAAAAAAAGCTATTTACTCCCGATGGTGAATAGCTTAACATTTTTCAAACCGTTAACTGTGTACTTCAGATATTGTTTTGCCTCTATAACACCTAGACCTTATTTCTGCAGATATCCAAACAATATCAAAATATGTCCGAGGCAATCATTAATTACAACCACATCTTTTACAAAGTCCTATGTTGCTAGATTTTCTGATATTCCACTGAATGTTGCTAGTTTAAGAGAGTCGACCGATATATTCTTTGACAAAGTGTTTGAAGTGTTAATGCAATCTTAAGAGTGGGTACCATAAAGCATAAACGACTCAGTACGCTGCCCAGCTAACTGTCAATATTTTCCCATCTTTCTTAAACATCACGTTTGAATGAAATTTCGTCGAGTTTCCCCTGCAATTTTGCAGAAAATGAAAATCCGCTACATATTTTGTTGAAAAAGCATTCTAGCCCACAGAAGCCGTGAAGTGATTCCACAGTATCCGAAACAAGAAGCTGTACTCTGTGGTTCAGACAGTGCTAAATGAGTATTGGAGGAAGCTGCCCTTTCAATATTTTTCAAACAGCAGTTTTAACACCAAGCATTACTGATGCACCATCATAAATAAAGGCAATTAGATTTTCCACTGGGTACACCTTGTCAAATGAATTCTCAGATAAACCATTAAGGATACGCTCACAAATAGATTGCGTGTCTTTGTCAGTTTGCAAGAGAAGTATTAATACCATTACCACATACATATCAAACAAATATAAATGATAATTCATGGTTTTATTGAAACTGCTGTTGATTCGTCCGTAATTATGACGATCTTTCTCTCTTCTGTTTTAACAGGCACAAATCTTTGTATGAGTACTCTGTGGAACACAGTTGACCATTTCTGTAGCTTTAATTCTTGACTAGAGGGTTTTCCTAAACTAATGCCATTCATTTCATAGAGTCTAGTTAGATATGGTTAGTCAGAGACAAGACAGTTTTGATAGGCAATAAAATATGCCATTCGTAGACACTTTTCTGTTACTCTTCAATGTTTGTCTTGACTTTTACTTGTCGATGTTTCTACTCATTTTTGTTCCTTTGCCTAAAGCAGCTTCACCACTTCATGAGCCCTGGGTTATTCATGTTTTGTTATCTTCTTTCATGAAGGCTTTTACGCTATACTTTTTTCTTCTGCAACCCAAGATGTGCATTCTACCCCTCTATTGACTATGTGAATAATCTTGTCAGAGTGAACATTAAAATTTTTCATGTTTTTACAGAAATTGAAATTAATCTTACCGTCATTGAGGAATACCAAGCTGAGTGTCTTAATAAAACTTTATTCTTCTGGATTAAAACAGACAGAGTAACCATGAACCTGCTGTACAGTTTTCGTGAATAATCTCTCATCTTTATTCTGCACTGGTCTTAATTTTTTCCCCCGCTCTGTTATTGACCCCGAATCAGAATTCACAAATCCAGATTGTTTATTTTCCTCAACAACAGAACATTTTACTGCCTTTTAACAAGCTGACTGTTTTTTCATTTGCATCGAGAATGTAACTGAAAACTGCTTCAAATATCAATAAAATATCCCCTATTATATAGGCTAAATAAACATTAATACACACAAATATACTTGAGATCAAACGCGGCTGTACTTTGTTAAGCTTGCTTAAGAAAGTCTGTCCCATTAAGGAGGCTGACGTTTCTTAAGGTTTGGATTAATATTAAAAGCTATGATTTTTTGTTTTTCAGTACTGTATATTCTTTCTTCATTAAAGTGTGTAATACATAATTTGAAGGACCCCAAAATAGAATTGTAGCATTGGTCAAACCTTAAAAAAATAGGATTTGGCCAAAGTTTAAATCCTTCAAGTGAGAGTAGCATCCTTATTTAACTTGAAAATTTTTGACTTTGTCACTTACCCAAAAACATTTGGTTACCGTTTGTTCTTAAAGGGGGAAAAAGGTCGATTTTATCATTTAAAATTTTTAAACAAGCCTGTTGTTGTTCCCTCTCACGGGCAACAACAGTTGGCAAACAACTTATACCATTTTCATATTGTACACCACGTTTTTATTATTTTAACAGGGTCATCAACAGGAATTCTGAAAAAAGACAGCGTTCAAGGTACCTGGACGTTAGTTTCCAAATGGATGTGCTGCGGGTACTGATGATACTCACTGATTTACATTGCTTTTAACTATAATTATGCCAGAATAAACTTCCCTGGGGATGAAGGCAAGAATGACACTTAAAACTACTTTTACGTTAGCCAAGAATTATAACCAATTATCGCCAATTTGCACAAATGCTGTGGTACACCATGACATTACAAATTAAGAAGGCGACGTGTCTGCAAAGTGAATGTGCTGACCAAATTTTATATGTAGCAACCACATCTATATTTAATTGCAACACTTTTCTTTTTGTCTTTGTCCCGACCTAACAAGCAAATTGCGAGACTGGATACGTCCTACCTATTGTATAGATTGCAAACTACCAACGCATTTTGCAATCACTGATTACTGAAAATTCCATTTTTCAATAATAGACGACAATTCGTCCAAACAAATCTTTTTAATGGTAGTGTGTTGCAGCTCACTTGTTTTTGCACAATTTAAAATATTTTAAAGCATCTGTACACCCAAGTATCACACTTGCTACTGTTACACAAGTGCATGGCACGCTTTAAATCTCTCAAATGCAAAAATAATTCTGCTATAAGTTATATCGATACTGTATCTTAGCAAATGGTATAATAACACTCGTTAGTTATACAGTTTTAAGACGACTGCGGAAAGCACGAAACAGACAAAAAAGAATAAATAAAAAATTAATTAGTGTATCTGTTAATATTAACGCCTTGCACAGAATCCTGTTTTCTTGCAGCAGCAAGTTTTGCATCTGCACAAAAACTCTCAATGTCCGATTTTGCAATTCATAGGTGGTGTTGTCAGTTTTCACACCGAGATATATTCTACAAGATTCAATATCGAAGAGTAAATTTCTTAACCTGTGTAATTTTGTTAGAAAAAGAAAGTCATGCAAAATATCCAAATCTTTTTTGCTTGTTTTATCGTGTCTTTAATCATTCATTTTCCACAACTTTCTTTGAATTCCTTAGAAATAACACAAACCAGCTGACGTGCACTAAGCTGTTCAGTTGTGTTGTTTCAGTTTTAAAAGAAATTCACAGTGAAAGAGTTGACATCAAAAAAAAGGTTTACTTTTAATCTCTGACTGAGAGCAAGGATGAAGTCAGCTTTGCAATGTCAAATCCGAGTCTGGTAAAATTTTTTTGATCTGGGCTACATTAGCCAAATCATTTGCGTCAAAACCTAAATTACAGACCATTTTGATCTGATGAATTATGTACATTAATAGAGACTATATTAATACATGTTTATTTATTAAAAGGAAAAAGTACTACCACCACCACTGGCTCTACTTCAACCCAAGTGGAAGTACCTTCCCATGAAGCGTCTTTGAGGGCGATCCATACGTCGTTGATTTTTATGGTGTCTTGTATGGTTTCTGTCCCCACTTTTTCTCGATCTGTTGCTTCCTTTCGGGTCTGTCATGTATGGAATCTTTGAAAAACAGAAATGGGCCTACTGTTTACACAAAGTACTATCAATGACCCAGTGTGCGTTTTATATCATTAGATTATATATGATGCAAGATGCTAATGCCGGCTCATACAACATGGAGGAAAATTATCGCAAGTCATTTGGGGCACTGTGTTCAGATATGATTATTTTCTTTCCCAACCAACCCCAGCAGTGGAAACATTTGGAAGACAGTTATGACGGTGGTATTTGAAATTAAGAGTTTCAGTGGCAAGCACCGCTTTATTGTTTGTCGTACAATAACCACCGTTTGCAATGAAATGATAAATGGTTTGTTTTTGAAAACACAAGACGAAGAAGCGCCAGGTTGAAGATTTGTTTTTCTTTTTATCCAAAAATAACTTCTTGAGAAATTGCGCTATTTCGGCTTTCATTCCATGTTAGAAGAAGTATCTCAAATTTCTGTTTTTATTTACCAGAACTAGGATGCCTTACTGACTTTTGTTGGCTGCTCCACATGATTAAACACAGTGGAAAACTTGTACCAATGATGTAACAATATCGCATTACATCATTCGTCTTATTTTTTTAAGATCATCATCGGAAACAGTGAGCGTAATCCTGGTATCAGAAAGATGAAGACTTAGTGGTAATAGCAATCAAAAATAGTTTATACATACGTAACGCAAATACTGATTGCCTTCATCAAAATTGGTTTATACCTCCAAGTGTGGTTTTTCGAAACCTGTCATTTTTTTGTGAATTTCTTGAGAACATGGTGTCGGGTAACATTAGATTGTTCTCCAGCTATCTTTGCCCTTGGCAAGGCATCTCAGTTCATTCTTGCTTGCCTCTCTCATCTCCTTTCAAGTAAAACTCTTCCTTCTACAGAAAAGCAAATGAATTCAAACATTTATCTTTACCCATACCCGCCTTTAACAAGAACAAGAGTAAAGGGGGTGCTGCAATTCTGATGCACAAACTACGAGCTTTGTGAGACGGGTATGTGCAATAATGACGATGCAAGAGTAAACCTAAGTAATCTGTAAGAAATGAATTGGCTTTGGGTGCCAAATTAAAATGCAGATTGTGACACCCAGTACTAGCACAGACATTTAAAATTTCAGCTGCAGTCCCTGTAACATCAGTGAGTTTCAGACAATTTCATTTTAAGGTAAAAGGACTTATGAGTGGCCTCTAAACAACAACGAAGATCGACTTGACAAATCAGTGATACCAAAGAGTAAAAAGGCATTTGGTTATAACCAGTACCTATAAATTAATAAGAAGTTTTGCTCTCGTCGATGAGGTTCGCCGGTTGTTTCATTTGCGATTTTGTATCAATTAAATGGCGCTCTTTTTTATCTTATTCATTCTGCTACCCGGAGGCCTTCACTTATGTAACCAGTGCAACTTTGATACATGTGATGCTTTCTTGAAGGTGTCTATCACTTTTCTTCAACTGCCTTACTATGATAATAGTTCTGAATCTGCTACAAAGGCATTTCTTCTGATATCCTTGTCTTCATTAGTCATTAAAAGGTACCAGATAAGAAAATGACGCTAAGTTTTCTATATGAAGCTTTGCCAAAATGCCATAAGAAGCTAAAATTCTTGGCCAGTTTAACCTATTTTAAGCCCAAGAGCATTTTGGTACTCAGCTTTTATTTCCTTCTATGCCATTAGTCAGAGTGGTCAACAGCTTAAGTTCTTCTTTACCATTCGCCATGTTTTAAGACTTTCGTATCCTTCATTTTCTACTTCAAAACGTTCCTTGATACCAGGCTATTTTTTCTCTCGATTGTCTTCTGGACAATCTGGCCAACGTTTTTACTTTCCAAGTTATCGTTCCGATCATTTCACTTTTAAATTTTCATTCGGTTGCCGCAATATCTACAGTACAGTAAGTTAAGCTACGCATAGGCTAAACTATTAAAAAGCTATTCTATCAAAATCCTCAACTATTAGAAAGCTAAACTACCAAAAATGTCAAACTACTAATAAGCTACCTACTAAAAAGCTAAGCTACTGAAAAGTTAAACTGCTAAATAAGTAAAATTAGTAAAAGGTTAGTACTATTAAAAAGTTACTCCATTGAAAAGCTGCTCAGTCAAAAAGCTAAAGTACTAAAAACTATAACTACTAATAAGCTAAATTACTAAAAGGTCAAGTTCCCTCATAAAAAGCTAAGCTACTGAAAAGTTAAACTGCTAAATAAGTAAAATTAGTAAAAGGTTAGTACTATTATAAAGTTACTCTATTGAAAAGCTGCTCGGTCAAAAAGCTAAAGTACTAAAAACTATAACTACTAATAAGCTAAATTACTATAAGGTCAAGTTCCCTCATAAAAAGCTAAGCTACTGAAAAGTTAAACTGCTAAATAAGTAAAATTAGTAAAAGGTTAGTACTATTATAAAGTTACTCTATTGAAAAGCTGCTCGGTCAAAAAGCTAAAGTACTAAAAACTTTAACTACTAATAAGCTAAATTACTATAAGGTCAAGTTCCCTATTAAAAAGCAAAGCTACTAAAAAGTTACGCTACTAATAAGCTAAACATTTAAATGCTAAACCGTTAAAAGGCTGTTCTATTAAAAAGATCAACCATTAGAAACCTAAACTACTAAAAGGGTCAATTTACTAATAAGTAACGTGTTAAAAAGCTACTTAACAAATAAACTACTAAACTATTAACCTGCACAATTATAATAGTAGCTGATGAAAAAAACAACACAAATGGAATGCCCCTTATAAAATCTGCTGTGTATTTAACATATATAACATACAAAATTTTAATTAATTCAAGTACAAAAATGTTCAAAGACACGCCTTCCTCTCCTAATAATAATGAAAATCACTCACAGTTATATAAAGTTATGCGAGGACTTGAATCAAATCCTTCATCCTACAGTGTTTGATAGTGAATGTTTTTACCGACCTTCCCTTATACACACTCTTTACTACGTTATTACAAAATATTTTTTCCAGCTTGATTCAAAGTTCGACTTCCCATTTCCTACCTTTTATTTTGTACTGTACTTGTTGTTTTTTCTCTTTCTCTCTCTCTCTCTGTTATAGGCGTTATAACGATCCGATTTAGTCTTAACAGGCAATTTGCAAAACAGCAGCATTCTACTCGAGGCTAATGATCTTGGAAGAGACCAATTCATCAATCTTATCTTTGCCGAGATTTAGGATACCCTTGAGGACTTCTTCTGTGTGTTCTCCCAACAGTGGTGGATGCATTGGTTCTTTTAAGACGGCTTTGCCATCAAAAAACTGTGCTGGTCCTTAAAAACCAAAAAAATGTTACAAATTACAATCAGGTTTTTGTTAAGAAAAAAACCGATTTTCATGAGGTGTCTCTACTTCTGATCAGAAACCGATCTTTCCACGAACAGAAATCCTAGAAAATCTTGATCACACTGTATATTTATCTAATAATATATAAATTTAAATATATAAATGTAAATGGAAATATATATATATATATATATATATATGAATAAAATTTTATCAATCATTTCTCCCAGTAACTGTGTTCAGACGGTGGTCGTCCCAGCGACTTTGTTGTGGCTGTGAGGAAATTCTTGTGTCGGATAGAATTTTTCCATTGTAAAGTTCCAAATTCTCGTCACTCGAGGAATCAAGCAAGGAGCCTCTTGGTCCGAGTGCAACTCTACTAACCATAAAGCCACCACCAACACACTCTTACACTTACACATACACAAGCCCAGCAATAATTTTCTCCTAAAACTATTAATCTAATTACCTCTTTGGCTGCTTATTCTTCTACTGGTGAAAGACGAACTAAAAGTAGGTTTTATGTCGTATTATATGAAGAAGCTATGAGCACTACAGCAGACGTAAATGTTTGGATTTTGAAGATGCGAAGCCTTGAAAGTAGTTCTCGACTCGTTCGATCAAATCTAGTTTGCAGTCTTGTTTGATTTCTAAGCACGGCGAATTCTTTTCCTACGCCGGTGGAGGAGGAGTAAAGGCTTATTTCTAGCTTCCCAAAAGTCAATCGTCCATTCACACACACAACTCTTCCACTTCCGTAGGCATTTTATCTAGGCAAATGTAACCTCCTTAAATTCTATTCTGCCTTGCGGCCCAATTCATCCATGGGCAGTACCACATGTATATATATATATATATATATATATATATATATATATATACCACAGTACCACCGGAGTCAGCACATGCTCGGGAAAGTCAGAGAAGATAAAGATAGAAGTTGGACTTCACCAGGAATCGCTTTGAGCCCGTTGCTCTTCATAATCATCATGGACGTCATCACTGACAAAATTGTTGAAGAAATACCTTGGGCAATGTTGTTCGCCGATGACTTGGTGCTCTGCGTAGATGATCGACTAGAACTTGAGCAGCGACTTGAGAAGTGGAGAGAGGTGATGGAGAGCGCGGGGTTGAAACTGAGTAGGTCAAAGACGGAGTATTTGTCACCAGTTGGAGAGACAGGAGACATCATGATGAATGAATACAACTCGAACGCAAGAGCCAAGCTACCGAAATGCCACCAGTTCAAATACCTTGGCACCACGATCCAACAGGAGGGAGGCTGCCAAAGAGAAGTCGAACTGCGCATTTCTAAAGCCTGGAGCAAATGGAGAGTTAACTGGAGTACTCTGCGACAGAAAAATCCCTCCCAAGCTCAAAGTGCTAATTTATAAAACAGCAGTAAGACCAGCCCTGATCTACGGAAATGAAACTTGGCCTATTACGGGTACTCAGGCGGACAAGATCAGCTCCTGTGAAATACGCATGCTCAGATACTGCCTTGGAATAAGTTTAGAGGAGCACAGGAGGAATGAGACGATAACAACAGAAGCAGGGGTGTTGCCAGTAAAAGATCTGATGAGAAAAAGGAGGATGGAATAGTTTGGCTATGTTTGTCGCCAAAAAGCAGAGGAAGACATCAGGATGGTATGCAAAATGAGAGTTGAAGGAAATCGAGGCAGAGGCAGACCAAAGCAA
>RDPX01000291.1:579157-597394 GCA_003991215.1 Morbakka virulenta | reverse complement strand
TTTTTTTTTAGTTTTACATTTCCTGAAGAGTGAATAAAATCACGAAACAGGCTTGTCGAAATGGACTGTGTAGTTGTTTTTTTATTCTTTCCAACTTATCATATCTTATATATATATATATATATAACGCTCCCTTACGAAAGTTTGGTTGAGCACTCTATCTGAGATGGGATCCTGTTGTTAGCGTAATGCAATGCTCACTGCGCACGCGTAGTTTGAGCACTCTGGCAGGATCCCACAATAACTCTTTAACTTGTGTTTGCTCCGGCAACATGGCCAGAGAGTTATTTCTCAGAAGCTCTGTGCTGCACTGATGAGCCCACAAAGGGCGAAACAGTACTGTCTGCCGATTGAGTATATATATACACCATACATACAGTAATAAACGTATTATATTAAATCGAATGACATCCTTAGGAAGCAGAGAACGTATCCTTTTTCCCGACTAGCAAAGATTAGGGCATAAGAGGTAATAATTGGCACGAGCTATAAATAAGGTCTCAAACAAGTAACCGTTATACTACAGCAAAATCTTGTTACCTTTCCACATCATTTTGAAGATGGGAGTGGGGGCGCAAAACAAGTGCTTCTGTATATATGTTATAATTTATGATATATGATATAATTTATAATTTATGATAATTTATGATATAATTAAAACACAGAAAAGAAGCACGAAGAACGATGATCTGATGTATCTTTAACCTACAACGACTAGATAACGAACATAAACTGCACAAATTAATCATACCTGGTAAGGAACAATACTCAAATGTGCAGTACCAACTCGACCTATTTCCTTTCCTGTATTCAAGTGATTTGCTGCAACATGACTTAGCACCGCAACCTAGCAAATTAGAATAGCGTAAGAAAACTGATGTGAAAACCAAAAAATTAAAAAAAACAAGATTTCCTAACTGTAAACATTATTAACATTAGTTGAAATGGATCATGAGATCATGGTCAATTTGAAAACCCATAAAAGAGAGCGTCATTCAAAATTCGTTAAAAGTGATACCTTCAGAAGTACAAGTCAAGATTTATTCTTAATGTCTCACCTTGCCTGACCTTGATCCACTTTGGGTGGTTTGCTGTTTTGGGCAGCCACACGTTGTGATCACTCACCATCTCCTCTGTGACACCATACATCTTCACACCTTCTCTTACCTCGTCTTTCAAGCGTCTTTATCTCTCCCTGCTCCATCTTCCCCCTACCCTACAGTATTATTGTTGTCACAGTTTTATCTCTTCTCAATATTTTTCCATATCGCCAAATCTCCCTTTTGACAAAGTCCACCACTGGTATTATCCTGGCCTCTTTCCATGAATCCAAATTCTTTACATGGTCTTTCTTAGGCTTTCCTTTGTTTTACCTTAGAAGCATTTTTAACTCAGTGGTAAACTTGTTACCTCCTTTGTTCTCCCTGCCAAACGTATCTAAGCATACTTCATTGCTGGTCTTCTCAACTGTCATGTATACTCTTCCTTTCAACTTGGTGATAATTTTGCTCCATGCAAAATATCACAACTTTAAATATATGATTTATGAACTTAAATATTTATTTGACGTTAAGAAAAAACTTTATTGCGGACATGTGACCTGCTCACGCAGCCAGAATGGGAAAGCACGAGCACAAAATAATAGTAATAAAAATGGTAATGATAATAGTAATTGCAGTAAAAAAAATAAATAAATAATAACAAAAGGCAACGATGTTACTATTCTATGATATTTTTCCATCCAAATAGATCAAACAATTCAGGCATATCGTCCTGACACTGTGATCAAAGATAAGAAAAACAAAACCTGTTTTCTTTATCAGGATGAATGTACCATCTGATAGAAATATCTCAGCAAAGGTTTTTGAGAAGCTTATCAAGTATATAGATCCAGAAATTGAAGTTCAGAAAATGTAGAACTTGAAAAAAAAATCCTGTCTGTAGCAGTCGGAGCATTAGGACTTTCTAAAAAGATTACCCAAAATTTTGTATTGTGTACCCACTGATGTTCTTACGTACTTCTCGTTCTATGTTGTTTTTGTTCTCATATAATTTTTACTTCTTTACCTTTATACACCCAGTACATAACTTCACTCACCCTAGGTAACTGAAAGTTACCCGGTGTGTCATTTCATAAAAGCATATCTAAAGAAAATTAAGATAATATTAATAGTACTAGAAGTTTAATACTGGAAGAATGAGCCTTGTTAGCCCAAGGTCATTAGTTATGATTCGCCTCATAAGGATAACAATAACATCAGCTAGATGATATCAAAAAATATAATAATAACAATAACAATAATAAAATTAAAAAAATAAAGATAAAAAATAAAAATAATAAAGCAAAAATAAAAAACTAAGGCAGATTGAAGCAACTTTCCACCTTTTTGTGGTTGGCTTAGGAAAAACACGACATGCTTTTTATTTAGTCACCTCTCTTTGTCAATAATCATTTTTGAAATTTTCGTATTTTCTATACGAAGCTTTCCTGGTTTCTCGTCAGGTTCGACGACATTTGGTTTGGTGAAGTGCCCTACTTAATAGCCGTAAATTAGATTATCTAGTTTCCCCTAAAAACTTCAATTAAATGAATATCTTAACACATCTCCAGGACTCGATTCTCTGAAATTTGATTTTACACAAAATTATCGTGGCCAGTGTTCTAATGTATTGATTAAAATGTTCAGTATCAGTAACGCTAAATGTCATCTCAATGTACAAGTCATATGTTATTTGATTGAAATGCTTTAATTTCTCACATGATTATTTTTATTCAATGAGTGTATCCCTCTTCCAACTCCACCTCGAAACACATGCAAAATCATTCATTTTTAAATCGTTAACATTAGCAGTAACTCATAGGTAACAGCAAGTCACGAATTCGAACTTCCTTCGAAGCTCAACTGACATCAACAAAAAAACGGTGTCAATTATGCCATTCTGATACCTGTTATTACCTTATCATTCGTAATTTTAAATAATGAAAAACAAAGAGTAACATAGATGTAAGAGCTTTATCATGTCATGAGTCGTATGATTTTTCTGAGCTACGTTTCGAGAGATACTTCTCCCATCGTCAGGCTACTGAAGTGATTAAGCATAGCTCTGTTGCACTTAAAAATTCTGAACTTTATGGACTCAGGGGTAGCCATAGATGTAAGAGCTTTATCGTGTTATGTGTTGTAAGCTTTTTCTGAGCTACCATTCGAGAGATACTTCTCCCATTGTCAGGCTACTGAAATGATTAGATGCGGCTATTTTATACTTTGGTAGTGCGGACGTGAGTGTAGACAGGGCCTGAGTTGTTTCGGGAAGTGGCGCCATACCTATGTTGTGTTTGTTGTGTTTCTTTCTTCAGTGCTGGAAGCCATATTACTGGAAGGGTGTAGGATATACTGTTGATGTAATTGCTGCATTGAAAGGAATGGATTGTTTCTTTTATTTTCCTGGTTGTTGTGTTGATTTCTTTGTCTATAATTTTTTTATTTTCCCAGTCAAATAGAGTAACAGTTACTATTTCACTTGAAACGAACACACAATGTATAGGCTCAGCTGACGCCACAAAAACAAGTGCCTGTACCACGTGGATCATTCAGTTACACTTATGTACAAAATGACTGGGCTGAAAAATTAACTCAGGAATATCGATATACGTCTGAGATAAAATGCTATAAAATAAATAACTGAAAAAAATAATAAAGAAAATGTCTAAATTACTGGCACATTAAAGACACATCATTGTACCGTAACATAAACACAGATGAACACACACAGACGCACACATATAATCGACTAATTACCTGAGTGGCCAGCAAATTACAATCAACTTTTTTCCCTTTTCCTGTTCTGCCTCTTTCCAGCAATGCCGCCATGATGGCTCCATGTGCATAAAGGCCTGTTGAAATATCGGTTATAGAGACGCCAACACGGCATGGTTCTCCATCCTACAGAATTAAAAATTAACAGATGTAAAAATTTTCTAGGGTTTAAACACGAAACAAATCTTTAAAAAAACAATCGCAATAGAGATATGCTTTGCTGCAATAGAAAATGCCGTAAATTCCTGGCTTAAAAGCCAACAAAAACTGGGTCACTCATTGCCCTAAGAAATCAGCCGGTATTCAGGTACTGCAAATTTCATCTGGTCTACAAACTGTACACATCTCCCACGCAAGACTTTTGTCTACCCCAAACTAACTGTAATAGTCTGTCGCCTAGATTTATGCCTTCCCCCTCCTTTTTCAATTTGTTTTGATTCAAACTACATTACAAAAGAAATAAAATCAAATCAAATCAATGGGATATGTAAGCAGCAGCAATGCAAAAAAGGAAACTATTACCTTAGATAGAATCGTTGAAATAATACTGTGGGTTACATTTAGTGCTTCTTTCATGTCAATCCTCAAAGGACTGATACACACTCATAGTTGAATTGTGCCAAAATCTTTTACCGATATTATTCCTGTAATTCGTAAGGATTATCGGCTTGCAAAAATTGTCTCGCAAATTGTTATACACACTGTTTAAAAACACGAGTACTGTAATTTTGTTAAATTTTGTTTCACACTCAAATTGGTAGAGTCAATTGCTTGCAACGGCAGAAGAAGAAGGGTAAAATGTAAAGTAAGAATTAAGACGTTATCCTTTAACATTTAATAATAGGCCTCTATTTTGAAAACAAATATTAGATCAACCAACCAACCTCTGGTCCTGTAAGATGCATCAGGCCACCCATTGCTGCTGCTACTACATCAAAACCTCCACGTTTTACGTAAGGACCAGAACTTCCATATCCAGTAATAGAACAGTATACCAGCTGGGGCGCAATATCTTTCAGGTCTTCATAACCAAGGCCCATTTCGCCAAGTTTACCAGGCATAAAGTTCTCAACTAAAACATCACTTGTCTTTGCGAGCTACGAATTCAAAACATTTAATTCATATAACTTCATTAATTTCAATTTTAGACAAAATCATGCAGCAGTTTTTTTTTCAGGGTTGGATTATCACAAAGAATATAAACTTATGTCTTGGGGATGAATAACAGTATCTAATATACAACTTACAAAAAGTGCTGTCATATTTGGCAATAAAGGTGAGGCATGAGATATAAACAGAGAAATAAAAGAAATCAATAAACCTTTAAGTTACGTATTCCAGTGTTTTCAAGGTAACAGAAAAATGAAATATATTACATCTCAAGTAAAAAGTACGACTTTCTATTTTCGAAATCAAAGAGTTAGGCTCATAGGAAAAAGCAACGATACCATAAATGCTAAAGTGTTACTGCACATGTTTAATTTTGTTTATGAATAAGTGCACTATGAACAAATGAACGACGTATACTCACTTCATGAATTAGCTCCCTTCCTTCTGGCTTCTGGAAATCTATGGCAATACTCTAAAAATTGACAGCACAAAAAGTAATCAACTTGTATGGTCTACAGTGTTTTATATTTATTACTGTTCTTTATTCAACGCATTAAAGATCCAGCCAAGGCTATATTAACAAATTTAAGAGGAAGAAATTTATTATCCCTATAATGTATACATATACAACTGTATAACTGTAGCATCTACTAGCTTCGTAGCTTAAGGAATAATAAGTTTGATATGTCATGAAATTGTATTCACTGCAGATACCAAGAAGTTACAAGGCAAGGTATTTTGAAGAGTGCAAAAACAACTACCAATATCTCAAGAAAAATGAGTTGCAAGTCAGTTTAATTCGCTCGTCGTACAAGAGAAAAAAACCATCCTAAAATAATTTATAACAACAAGACCAATTTTAGGATATTTTCATATATCGAGATGAGAAATTGAGAAAAAACCCTAGCAAAATGTGGCTATCACCTTCTCCACAAGCAAGCAAATTTATACGTTTTAAAAACGACAAGCTCATTTGTTTTGTATCATCTAATACAAGGGTATTCCACTCAATATTTACTTATTTGGGAACGCACATTAAAGCCCGGATATGACAGACTCGCCAAAGCAGGAAAACTTCGCTTTTCAAATACTTCCACAGTTGTTTTGACAGTTAACAGTTACAATCATTAGTTGCACAAATTGCACACAAATGTCAGCAGTATGCTTTTTTTATTTGTTATTAACTATCACACCTAAAGTGAGTTCTTAACCTATACTATTAATTCTACAACTACATCCATGAGAATCACACCCCAGAGGTAACTTCGCCTATTAGTTCATAAAACAATAACAAATAACAAAGAAATGGGATCTGATAATTTCTTTTATCATCTAACTAGACATTTGAAACAATACTTGAGCAAAAATTTCTGTTAAATTCCTTGCGATTTCACCCAGTGGGTTAAAGTGAGACCTTAAATTAGACAGTATTTCAATGATGACATATTATTACACATTTATGTAAACATACAAGAAGCCTGTCAATTGAAATATGATTAGGAAAAAAACAAAATTGAAGCGATTCATCTTGGTATTAATTAAAATGGTAGGCGACAATAATTCTTTTGTTCAACCGAATTGAAAAACGTACTGCAGATTCATGGCAATCACAGAAAATACATACAACTATCTCAGTGAAACAAAGGAAAAAGAATATTAACAATTACACATCCTAATTAAATACAGCCTAGAATCGTTCTTCAACGTTTATATTACACTTCCTTGGGGACATTGAGGCGCTACGGGAGTCGCAGTATGTAGTATGTCGTTGTATGTACTGATGTGGACATTTTAATGGTTTCTAAGTACCAATAAAAATACTCGACACTCCATACACTCCACCATCCACAAAAATGAACACAAAATAAGGTGCTATGCACACCAACACAAAAAGTATCAACCCTTTACAGAACTACTTTCTGTGCCGGTGAAAAGTCCAGATTAAAAATTTTTCATAATAAATAATCTTAACTCAACAAATTTACATATATAAAAGAAAAAAAGGTTATAATATGTTGCACTAACACTTTATTACAATGGTACATATCAACTAGTTTGTGGTACTATATCAACTAGTTTGTGGTACTATATCAACTGTGCGATTCCAAAATAATCATTTTATAACTGTACTTTTTGTACACCCTAGCAAGAGGTCACATTCCTGAGTGTACATAAAGTTGATCTTTTTCTGTGGTCTTGATGAGTCTTTCTTCACAAGTATTTTGTCTACTTTTAAAAAGATAACACAGGAAGCTCTCACTACGTCTATTTTTGATACTAAGTACATTGCATACTTCACTGCCAGTTAACAAAGAACTGATCTTTAAAAGTTTCCTTAGAATTTATTAGTTTACCATTCCAGTAACAAGACATTAGTTTCAATTTGCGTAGTATCAAGCTCTTGTATAACAGTCATTGTGAAGACGACAGGTAACATATTTCTTTCACTAATCTTTGGGTTTTAGCTTTACCTTTGGGCGATTATTTAAATCAAGTAACTAATAGTCACACACTCCCAGAAATCCTTTCCCTTTAATGCTTCCTTTCTTTCTTTCCATCCTTCAATTAATCGTTGTACAAAACGTCAACAGTAATCTTTATTAGACAAACCAATTTCCTTATTGTGAATTAAATGAAAATTACAATAATATAAATGTCATATGTTAAGGTCTTGTTATCGAGTAGCAACTCTGGACAATTTCAATTCTGATTTTGTAGCTGCCTTTCCTTTGAAATAATTACACGTATTATTGTTGTAGATCTTAACTTGGCAAATGACAGTATAATTCAAGTCCATTGGAAATTTACCCTTTATATTTGATAGATTTAGTTAAAAGCATTGCAGGCAAAACAAAAAAAAGATAAATCAAATTCCTAAATAGCATTTAATTGGGGAAAAATATTAAAAACCCCATAAGCAATCAAAGTCATTAAACCCACTTTTTCATCCTTAAAAGCCATTGGTGAATCAAAAAGAAATTCTGCAGATTTTCATAAAAGGTAATTGTTCCCACAAAGTTCCATGGGGTCACATTTTTTCATAAAGATCACAAGTATCTGGATTTAATCCAACTTGTGTCCCCTTTAATTATATTTTAAAAATCCATTCCTTTTTATTTAATGCGATGTATGTTCATTAGGACCAAATAATAACAGCATAATGTCTGTACTCCTGAGACAAAAACTAGTAATGATTCCTTGGTGATGGTGCCTGGCCTTATCAAAAAATTAGTAGTTTATATCATGTCATTCAAAAAATCTACCTTTTTGTTGCGATTTATTCCAACAAAATATGCACTATCAACACCACAAAATGGTGGTCCCCAACTTCTTGCAAAATCACCAACACCTTAAGAGAAAAATAAAGACAATCACATTGTGACCTCCTCTACAAAAAAGTTGGAAATCATAATAATTAAGCTTTGTCAATAAACAAGTGCTCTCTAACCATTTGGAATTAATAAAAACAAGACATCAATCCAGACAAAGTAACAGCTGCTTCCTGATGATAATAAATTAATTAAATAATTTACCTACAAAGGTGACTCCTATTAAACTAGAATAAAAAGTAGCAACATTAGAGAAATCTGCTTTATAAACAGAAGTAAACATTACAAGAGCAAGTAGCTCCCACAAAACATATATAAATCACTAGCCATGACCAGCAAAAGTTGGCAAAAACAATTACAGGTAGAGGTATGAACCACACACCATAATTAATGGCTTCTATCTTTTAATTTGGTATCTGATTCCTCCTTACAGTAAATCATATTGTGATTTTAATCTACAGAATTCAAATAATGATGCCATGTAGTGATAAGAGGAAAATATGGTAATATTAAGTTTATGAATATGCTAACCAGAACAAAAGCAAATTAGTAGGAAGGTTGTATAATCCCAATAATAAATATTATTATTATTCTCCTCCTTTCTGCCTTTTCCAATGAGTCAGGTCAGATGGCCGCTTGGCTCAGTCTCCCTCACTTTCTCTGCTCTTGGTGTCCTCCTTTGTAATAAATAATACTGATGTAATAATGTAATCTTAAAATTTCTAATACCAAATATATAATTAACAAAATGTCTTACCTGGTCTTTCTACCTTGATTACTTCAGCTCCCAGATCACCCAACACCATGGTTGCATATGGGCCAGCCAAAATCCTTAATTAATTAATTCAAATAAGAAAATGTTAAAATACCATTATGTCAACATGAAATACCACACATACTGGCAAAGCCATTAATCATGCAGTGATTAAACAAGCAAAGAACTGGTAATAAAAAGAAGAATAGAAGAACACGTTCTAAATACCAATCATGCTCAAGAACTGAAATCAGTTGTACTTTAGAATTATGGGTATACAGTAAGTGCTATCTAATATATCCAATCTTTTCTGACCTATGTATTAACAATGTTAGGGTTGCAATAGTTTCAAATGCTACCCTTTTACACTGCTCAGACAATTTTAGAATTTCAACAATTGCATTTGAGCCTTACCTCCTCAATAGTAGTACACAGTATCATGGGTAAAATACAGGGAGGATAGATACCCAATAATGTATAACTCTGTCTCTTTAACATGCATTGAGCTATCATTTCATTTTTCAAAATTTAACAGGCCAATAATCTAAAAGCTGTTTGAATTAATCCAAGGGCTGCATGGCACATCTAAAAAACAATTTATATGCTGCATATGCATTACCTGATTTCTTTTCAGTAAGTTATTGAGCCTTTAGAGAAACATTTTATCAATGGTCAAGAAACTATATACTCACTGCGTGAATGCCACAATAATACAATATCTAATAATGTAGTTTAGTAATAAAAAAATTAATACTACCTACTTAATATTAATAATACTATTTAGATTTAGTAGTCAAGCCTGGAAAGCAAAAATAAAACAGTTTTCACTTTCAAGTGATGTAATGTATTCTATCAAAATCAAAAAGAAAATAAATATAGGGCAATAGAAATCTATATTTATAAACCACTTTTCAGTCTGCTTTTCAGTCTGTTTAATGTTTTCTTTTGCTTTCTTCTGTTTTCTTTTGCAGGCAGGATAATGTCTACTATTTATTACTTTTTATGACAAATTCAACTTAGGCTTCAAATGTGCCCATTACATCTAATACCACTTTTCAAATGTGATATGTAGGTTTTTTGTTTACTTCATTATAAATTAGTATAACACATATTAAGTAAATGTGTATTTTCTTGATTTAAAAAAAGCTCTCTCTCCAAAATTGAAAATACAAGAGATTTGCACAGGAGTGACCCAGTTTGTGAAACCACAAGTCTCTTCTGCTCAGATTGTTATCACAAAAAAGAAGACCCTAGAAGCAAAGAATACTTAAGATATGCCTGGTGACAGGCTTTATGCCCTTGCAGATCTTCTGCTGACATCCAGCCACAGCAATACCCCACTATTCATGTTCAGGATGAGAAATGTTATGTAATAAAAATAATTATAATAATATAATATTATATAACAGTAATAGCATATAATAAATTACAAATGACAATTGGAATACAAAAAATGAGCAGTCAGGTAATAACTATATTAAAACACTCCTACAATATCCAACAAAGAAATCTATGCAGAGAAAGTTTTAGATTTAGTTTACCTTGAGAGATCAAGAACTCTTGTTCCTTCTAAGGGCCCACCATACTGTTTACCTGCAATAAATATAATATATATACAGGTAAATATATTCAAATTCCAAGCATAAAGACTCTTTTTTTGTGTGTACTTGTGTTAGAGAAAGGAAAACAAAAACAATAGTTTTTTCACTAAAGAAAGGAAATATTGTAATAAACAGAAAAAAAACTGATTTCAAATTAAATATTGAAAAACTCAGTTCAGATTTCCCCTTATGACCACAATGACCCATGATATGGTCCCAAACATAACATTTTAAGCATTGCAAGTATTATACAACAAGCAAATGAAAGGAAAACTGGGCCAGCAAGTAAGCCTCACCACCAGAATCTGCAACTGTAACAACAAAAATTGCAAGCATTTAAGTGCCAACTATGCAGGCAAGTTAACATATTCATCTGATATCTGGCAAGATCTTCCCTTTTCTACTTGGTACTAATTAGAGAAGTGACTAAAAATTGATATAGTGTACTAAAACTCTCTTAATAGCCATCATGAATCACTGAACTTTGACAACTGGGAATTTTTGTGACTAAAATTATTTCTAATAATGACACACCACTCTAGAAATAATTAGCCAGTAACAACTTGGTAATGCATGAATACAATTAAGGTATGGATTCATATATTACCATCCACATATTATTACAAAACTACACTATGTGCTCCACAAGCATATGCAAAATTCTAAAACAAAGTAAACTGTAATGTCAAATGGTGAGGTAGCCTTGCAGAAGTCATGGGTCAATTATTTAGATAAATATTGAATTGGATGCATCATGAAGATAGCGTCGTGTAGTAAAGGCAGAAGGTCGCAGCTTCTTCAAGAAGATGGTATACAACACCAAGCACAAGTGAAAGTGCACATGGAAGACATTTAAAACCATGGACGCAAGTATCTCTGATACTTACTAATTAAAACAGCCCGTGTAAATTTATATACATTCAAATTATATCTGTCAGCCACTGCATGTAATCACTCGTATTGTCTTTATCTTTTAAAAACAGTTTCATACCCTAGTGGGTTCATGCTTTGTATTGCTCTTAATCATATGAAAAAAACTCTTCCTGTCCCTCTCCAGTCTCCCACCTTAAATATAAAAATGTCACCAAGCAAAATATACGTATCCAATCTATTTTCATAAACTCCCCAGTTCTTCGTCAACTGGCTGGACCTTTATAATTTGCCAAACTAGGTATGATACACGAAAATAATTTGGATGTGCATCAATTTAAAACATACTGGGTATTTTTTGTTCAGTTGTACAGCCTCTGGTAATCAATACCAGTTTTGCGCAAGTAGTAATGGGGGGTTTATCACCGTAAAGAGTAATTTGTTTTACTGCATACAAGGAAAACGTTACGATCTTTCATCGATGGTACACTTAGTAAACAATGGAGCCATTTTTGTCTTTCACATATTCCCATCTAAAAAAGGCCCGAAAGGAAGCAAGAGATCAAGTAAAAAAGGGGGGAAGGGAAGAAAGCACGCGAGACTAAAAAATGCAAGATATACGGATCGCCCCTTCAGGGCCCTCCGTGGGGAGGCACTTCCTCGTGGGATTGTCTACAGCCAGTGCTCAGGCATCTCAAGACCACCTGTCTTGCATGGTTGAGCCCTGTACTTAGACCTATACTGACCCTATACGGAGACCCGAACAAGGAGAGACCAGAGCTCTTTTCCTGATCTTAGCAATAATCCGAGAAGCGAGTACGAAAAACGTTACGATATTACAAAATACCAATCCCCTCTTGGAGACCTAGTCAACTTAACCTAACACTAAATAACGACATCTACCTCTTTTATCGTGGTTAACCTCCTTCCAAACCTACTCTCAGTCTAATAAGCTGCAAATTTTGCTCTTTTATAGAAATCAATAAAATACAGTTTAAAAATTACAAAGAAAAATGAAAGTGAAATAACAAAAGCAGCCTTCTGGTTTAAATTGGCTTCATGCCTTGCTTCGGGCGAAAAACAAAAAAAATCTTTCTTTAGTTGTGTTAAAGCGAAATTACTTCTCTGGGTTTGCTCTTTGACCTTTGACACTCGATAAAAATCATAACAGGCATTGGAATTTTATCCTCTGCGATACACATTCTAATATATTTTTTGGCTGTGTATCGTAAGAATAACAAAAACTGTTTCTGTATTTTGGTCCCCAACCTGTAACTTGCGTCAATTTAACAACAGAAGTCGGGGGCGGGGCCAATGTAAGACGTCACAGAAAGAATCGGGTGGCTGGCATCAGACAACTTTAAAAACTGTGCTGATAAATTTACATCTGAAGGTAACAATCCAATTTATAAAAAGCAGGACAAACGTACAAAAGTTTTAGGATGTAGCTCTTGACATAATCTCTACTCTTAGCTGGACTATGTTTTGCTTAAAAAAGTACAACAATGGAATATCGGTTGAACAGTGCGCCCCTCGCAAATTAATTGTAACAAGGCAAAACTCGCATGTTTCTTCATAAAATTAGGCTAAATAAATAATAAATTCCAAATAACATTTATTTACGATTCTGCTGTTTATTTCAGAGAAACTCACTGCAAGGTAATCATAAAAAACACAACAGGAAACAGTCTTTCCTGATCGCATCAACTTGCAATGTTTGAATGCAAACAACTAACAGTCAACAAATCTTTGATTACTACCCATTTCTTATATATTTATATTCACTCTATTCTTATATATTCTTCTATTTCGAGTAAATCATGCTCTGATCTGAATTGAAGATTTGCCATTACCTTGCGTTGCATCGGTGGCTCTTGAAATTGATGCCAAGTGGATCTGTCGTTTTGCTACTGATTTGCAAAACGGTTCAAGCAGCTTTGGCGCTGCATTTTGTGATCGCCGAAATCCAACAGATAAGCAGCTCATCTTGTAACGCAAGCAAAAGGTCCAAATTCAAGATAACTGTACTTTTCAAGTGCAAGATTTCGAGGCTTCTGAAGAATCCTGACCAAAGTTACGATCACTCTTGAAGCGTCCCAATGCCACTGTTGGAGGTGACTTTTGTCCTTTGAACAAAAACGTTCCTCTTGACACGCTCCGATGAAAGCTATGTCCACAATCAAATAATACATGGGACTGGTGGACAATTTGGCATTCATATTTTGGACAATAATGGGTTTGTTTGACGTCATTATTGGATGTTAAGAATTTGGATTTCTTTCAGAAAAAAAACAAAAACAAAAGGAGCAAACAAAAGTCTGTTTGGAAATTTCCTCAAAAAATCCCTGACATCTGTTCATCAGGAAGTTACCTATGAAATAAAAAAATCCGTTTTTTCACTCAAGCTTTCAAAAGAATCCCTCATAGCTCACTAACACGACAATTACGGAGAGGATGTTCACAGTGCTGTACATGCTGCAATACCTACACCCCCGCGAATTTCGTGTGTATATTGACAGTAATGGAGTGAAGGTCACCAGCGGTACCCGTGTACATGATGACACGACCACAATGAAGGGGGAGGCAATTTCGCTGTCCAAGCTGCAAACCCTTCCCCACCTGTGTATTTCCCAAATCTCATTTCCTTGTCAGAAAGAATTCACGCACTTTTGATTGTGAGGGGTCAAGACAAAAATATTGAAGCCCACCCTGTTAGCGATACTCCCCACGATAATGTTATAATGTATATTCAGGGTTGTTTGCACTGTGTTTCGTCAGAGTAAAGCAAGAAATAGTAATACAGGGTGTACAAGACTAAATCAGGAAATAATAATAAGTGAGGTGTAAGTAATTGCGTCAATATGTGGCATCAATGAAGCCGGAGAATTTGTAAACATGGATCGAGCATGCATAAATGCCCAGAAAAATCTTTTTATTGAGTTGAGTTGTGCCGTTGTTGTGTTTAGTTGGATTTATGTTGATTGTGTTGTTTTGAACTGTTAGAAACCGTCTGGTGTTTTGGGCTGAGTTTGGTGAGATTTTTTAGAAGTTAATGTGAACATTGTTGGATACAGGAATAAGGTACAGTTCTCTTTAACAAATATGGAGTGTTTTTTATATTGCCAGCGCACCACCAGCGCAAAATATAGTTAATTTATGACAACCTTGTACACGAGTATCAAACGTAGACTGAATCTATATTTTTGGTTCTAATTCTGGATGGATATTTTCTATCGCAGATATTCCATCACCCATCATTGGTGCAGATTTTCTTCGTTTCTTTGCTTTGCTTGTTGAAATCAAGAACAAGCGATTAATCGATTCTATTACTCACCTGGTTGTCAAAAGTACACCTTCCAACCCCTCACTGAACAATTTTTATTCACAACCTTCAACTATCACGCCATGTATGATAATACTCTCAAAATATCAGGACATAACAAGTCGCAATTTTGTCCATAAAACAGCAGTCATCACCCATTCCGATTAACTGGAAAAATTCTCCTTGGTATTTGCAACACAATCAAATCCTATATTGGAGGTACTGTTGCCCAGTGATGGGTACGAACAGTACAACATGATCTACTCGTCTCTCTTTAAATTCTTTATATCCTTCCCAATTTTTTTTCGAATCGATGTTCCTAAACCATAACAAAGAATTAAAAACAAATGTTCTATGAACACTAATCCTTGTCTTTGATGTAATTACCCGATCTGATCATACGAATTTCTCTGGCTTACCGAAAGCAGAACTGGCTTTGGCCACTCTGTGATTTATTTCAGCATCAAGAATGCAATCCCTGCTTAGTGTACTGCCAAGATATACAAAACTATAAGAGGTTAACCTTTAACCTCTTCTCACAGTACTGCCATGACATACAGCAACGATTAGGATATGAATTGCATTAACAAGGTTATTTCCTCCAAACAGCAACAATTCGATGGGTATCCCTTCTAATCTTGGTGCTTTTCCAGTGTAAACTTTTTTCATTGTATTTTTGGTTTCACCAATCTGTCATCACCTCCCCAATAATATCGTTTTGAGGTAAACCATTTATAACTAAGTCATCTATTTGACTATTCATCTATTTTGATTATGAAACAGATCAATAGAATATTCTGTCCAACGTGGCATAATCCTTTCAGCATCTTTGAGCAGCGTAGAACCATCTTTATACCTCAAGGGTGCCATTGTTGGAGGTTGTGGTCCAAAAACTTGTCTAAATTTACTGTACAAACTTTTGGCTCTTTACTGTCATAAGCTCTCTGAATTTCAAGTGGCATTTCGGGCCACCATCTGTTCTTCATTTGTCAAATCTCATGCTGCAGTTTCGATTAAACGTCCTTGAAAGCTCTTTCCGCCCATTACCTAGCTGACAGAAGTTTCTCATGAAGCCTTTTCTTCTCTTCCAAGAGACCGGTCATTGCAACATTGTTCTCATCATATCAGTCTCTGCGTTTGGGCAAGAATATCACCACCTGTGGTGTACACTTGTGATTTGAACTGCTCCAAGGTTCCATCAAATGTGATGTTATAAAATTTGATTCTGAGGGTTTCACGTACTACGTCACTTTGTAGCTTGGAAACGTCAATGCCCTAAGGCACTTTTAACCCAGTTGCTCTGAGTTTCTTCCTCATATGCATCTTAATTTCACCATGAAAAAGTTTATGATCAGAACCGCAATCTGCACCATGCATGACTTTCTGTACACAATGTCTTCAAAGTCAAACTTTCGTGTGTTGATGTGGTCCAGTATTCGCCCATGTTTTGATCTAGGATGTATCCATGTTACCTTCAAAATGAGCTTTGTTGGAAGAAAGTCTTACACACTGCTAGGTCAAATTATGTGCTCAGGTGGAGTTGACGATGATTGGTTTATCTGCTTAACCTGTTGTACAGTTTCTAAAGCAGCGGTTTGTTCATGATTGCCAATTGCACATCCTGTAAGCTGCTATCAATATCTTCACCCCTGAAACTGGTAGGATGGCTTCTGGGTACTATGCCTTGCGAAAGGGAAACCAATTGCTTTTTCCAGGCGGGTTACTTCCATATTCACCGCTAACGCCCATATCTATAGCCCCTGACCCTATCCGCAATCTGGGACCCTGTGAATGGGTGTTGTCATAATATACATATATATATATACATATATATATATATATATATATATATATATAGTATTAGAGTCAAACACTCAGAGGCCAAAGATGTCAAAGATGGAACTGGCTGATAAAATGACAATAATGGGACAATCCATACATGAACAATCCACACCACAACACAAAGGACAACACAACGAAAAACATAAGAGTGAACTATCTGCAGAGAAACAAAAATGATGTATGAAGGACAGAACTATGTTGAAGCGTGATGAAAAATGTAAAATGATAGATGACTAAGAATAAAGTAGATATCATGGATCATCAGTCGATTATCATGTCAACCATTTCGCGCATTTAAAATCGAAATGGACATACAGACATGGATGCCCAGTAGCACTGATCAGGTGCTACCTCTATGGAAAGAGTGGAGATGGCAGTGAATAATAAATCGAAGGGATGGGTTTATTAGAAGAAATCAAAGAAAAAGAAAATGTAAGATTCATGAAGCAGAAAGATAAAAAATACACAACCCGAAGGGGAAAAAAAGGGAAAATCATGGTAGAGGAAGAGTACATATGGAGAGAACGAAGAAGAAAAAATAACATATTACAAGAGGATAAAGAAAGAAACAGATATATATATATACATATATATACATATATATGTATATATACATATATAAATATACATATGCTCTTCATCAAACAAAATTTATGCTGTTAAATGCACAGGTTAATGTAACTAAAGGACAGAGAATCCATTAGTTACATAACAGAATGAACTCTCATAGATCCGACTTTAAAAATGGGAACATTACCTCTGAGCTCGTAAGACATTTCAAAAGCAGAAAAGATTGTACTTTTGAGAAAGATTCCAAGGTTTATGTATTGGAAAGGAACATTAAACGTGGTTTTGCTGCTTTTAAGGATCCAGAGGACTCTCTTCTTGTTCCCCTTACGGACTTGTCATACTTGGATGATTACGAGCAAGTTTTTCTACTTTGTTTTAAACGATCCAATAGCATCAATTTATAACTGTATCCTGTTTTCAAATTAAATGTTCTATAGTTTATTAAATATTAGATTGCTGTTACCGAAAAACATTTCTTCGCTCAACAGAGAAAGGATCCTATAAGTATTCTTTAAACAAGAAGTACTGATGATGATACAATACGTTGCTTTCTTAAAAATGCCATAACATATTGCTTCTTGAATATAATTAATTACAGTTAAAAGGTTGACAAGAAACTTTCCATCCTATGGTTTGTAACGATTTTAGGTTGTTGATATCAGAGGAAAAGTAGTCTTGTTCGGTTTTTAATTCCAAACTTTAAACTCTTCTTAGCCAATAATTACATTGCAAATGGGAGGCAAAGCCATTTAACGAGAGTCACATAAATTTCAGCCTAGTTATTGGGTCACCACGCATACGTATGCTCTGTCTGCCTGTCTCTCTCTCTCTGTCTCTCTGTATCTGTCTGTCTCTCTCTGTCTCTCTGTCTCTCTCTGTGTCTCTGTCTCTCTCTCTCTCTATCTCTCTCTTTCTCTCTCTGTCTCTCTGTCTGTCTGTCTCTCTCTCTCTCTCTCTGTCTCTCTTTCTCTCTCTCTGTGTGTCTCTCTGTCTCTCTCTCTCTCTCTCTCTGTCTCTCTCT
>RDPX01000291.1:566632-579147 GCA_003991215.1 Morbakka virulenta | reverse complement strand
TCTCTCTCTCTCTCTCTCTCTCTCTCTCTCTCTCGCTCTCTCTCTCTCTCTCTCTCTCTCTCTCGCTCTCTCTCTCTCTCTCTCTCTCTCTCTCTCTCTCTCTCTCTCTCTCTCTCTCTCTCTCTCTCTCTCTCTCTCTCTCTCTCTCTCTCTCTCTCTCTCTCTCTCTCTCTCTCTCTCTCTCTCTCTCTCTCTCTCTCTCTCTGTGTCTCTCTCTTCTCTCTCTCTGTCTTTCCCTCTCTTCCATCACCTCAGCACTAAAATGCATGGGTGAAAATGTTTTACTTGCCAATTTTCAGCTCATTAGGAAATATGGTTTCAGCTCTTTTCCAAATGATCTAGTGGCACCATAAAATATCACATAAAGATGTTGCGAGAATATATATAACGGCCCAAAATGAAATATTCTTAACAATATATTGAGATTTGGTATTTATTAAAACTAGAAATTAGTCGACCACTTCAAGAGTCCATTGCTGGAGTGTTTGTAGTCTGAGTTCCAGCCAAGCCTTTGCCGTGCAACAATATTGGGGTGATGAAGTTCACCAATTTTCTAAAAACTAAAAACATTTTGTACTAAATTAATTTTTTATTAGAAATTTTCTACGGAAATTCTGTAATCTAGTCTAGTTACCCTGATTACTCAAAAAATCCAAAAATTACATTTTTTTAACACATTAAAATTTTGAAAGTTCAAAAAGCGAAAGAACCTTGTTTGGGGAAGAACCTGACCTTCTGATTAGAAATCAGACAGTCCACCAGCGAGGCCATGGTATCATGAATGATATGACCTTACCTTAGACTTTAGATCTTCCAGTCTCTGCTTAGACACTGGGCAGCAAGACCACGCCAAAGGTCACGGTGCTCCGCCAGGACCTGTACGTTGCGATGGTAAATTCCCCTAGCGAAAAGGTCCTTCTGAAAGGAAGCATGCCAGGTTTTCACCGGTCTCCCTCTTTTTCGTTAAATGTTATGACTATATATTAAATCGATTAATCAGGGTAATTATCACATACAACATTGCATGTTAGTTCAAATACTTAAAGCAAGCTTCCAGAGAAAATTTGGTTTCATTTGAAGCAGTAATCTCAGAGTCCGGCGAGTCTGAGGCTATTCTTGTCGCGGCTTGAGTAGGTTAAACCACAACTACATTAGAAAAACTATGAAAACTAGGTTACAAATTTTCCGTAAATATATTCACGCTAAACTACTTCTTGCCTCTAGCTATGACCTCTACCTTCGGCCTCGGTCAAGTTAAAAATGAATAAATAACCAAAACGTTTAAAATAAAAAATTGAGTGATTAAAGGGTGATTAAACTCCTGTGCAAGTCCAATCGGTCTTCGGTTTCATAATTTTAAGACTATTATCTCTTGGGGTTTTTTCAAACTCTCTTTCTTAAAACTCCCCTGCTATTGTAATCGGTCTTTATTTGTTTAATAATCGTAATCAAGTCGGATTGTTGATTTAACGTTTTTTATTTTTTCTATTTTTGTCAATTCTCCAGCTCATGTGTTTACGATTTTTCTATGTAACGCAGAGAAAACACTCCAGCTCAATTGCATTTCTGATTCTCCAACATAGTGCGAAAAAACCCATGGTGGATTGCATGAGCTACATAACAAATAAGGTATTCTTCAGCGCTTTGAGACATTGGATTACTTATTGTATACTTTTTTCTGTAGTTGTTTATTCCCAAGATAGTATTCTGAAGGCCTTGGGGTCCCTATTCTTCCTCGAATAACCTTTTTAGTTAAGACCCGACTCAGCAGCTTTTCTCTGTGAGCGAAATTGTGTAAGATATTTTAACAATAACAGTTTCATCATCATTACTATCTTCCTGTGGCATTAATTATTCCTGGTCATTGTTTTTCCAAGAAATCCTACCTCCGATCATTTAAATCTAATTTCAGGCGCTATCTTGCTAAAACCAACCAAGCTACTCTGCCTACTTTATTTCCAGTTCCATTTCTAATATCATCCATTCTCTTCCTTTAGTCATCTGAAATCCCATACATTTAAGTTCTTCTCCGGCCTTTTTCTCTAGAACTTTTACTTAAATGAAAAAAAGAAAGGTTGTGGACATAACGCCCTGGACTGAAATCGACGACCATAGTATCAGTTGACGCAAAACAACAATAAATAAGTCTTCTAAATCGAACCCATAGCCTTTTGGTTACCTCAGACGTGGTCAGGATTTTGCATGTTATAACTGGCCAACATACCTACCAAGGGGTAGTGTGAACCGAAATTAGAGAATAATTGGTTTTCAAGAAAGGCAATTGACAGGAAATAAAGCTTTACGACACTTGTGGATACATCTTTTGAAAAACCTAAACGTTTAAAAAATATTCGTAATTGCTTTTTCAGTAAAGATCATCTTGACACGAAGCTAGAGTTCAAAAGGAAATAGAATACTTTGTACGACTTCTTCAAAAGAAAGGGGAAAAAACCCTCTTCGCCAATGATTTAGGCAGTCAAGACAATTTGTTAAATTATCGAAAATGAAAAAAATATCTGGACAAAACATCCCATTTAAGCTTAATATTTATATAGGGCAAAGTTCCTTTGCAATTACATTAAAGAGAAATATAAGCCCTTGCAACCCCTGGGAATATAAAGTGTTACGGACGAAATGGCAGCTGGAAAGATTATACATGCATCGAACTTAGAAATGGGATTTGCATGACGGTTTATGGTATTTAGAAAAGTTGTTCCAGTCTGGAGTAAGGTGTTTAAGCACCAGAAATTCACACCAGATAATAGAAAACTATTCAAATATATGAAAAGTATATCTTCATATAATTTTGAGTTCAAACTTACACAAATTTGAGCTTGCTAGCCATTTCTATGACATAGATATGTATAGGTATACCTGTCTATCTACCAATCTCTCTCTCTCTATCTATCTATCCATCTATATTACAGATACATTAATGATGGAAAAAGCAAGTAAAATTACAAAGCATCAATTATCGTTACACGATTCTTTTATTTAGAAGTCTGAGGCTATTTTTCTTTGGGGGGGGGGGGGAGAGAAAATGATTACAGTTATTAAAAAACCCAGTTTCGACATTTACATGTTTTAAATTAAAAAAAGAGAAGCACCTAAGATACAGTTTGACCAAGTCTTACTGTTCCTGACCTAACAAGATCACTTATTTCACTTTGAGTAAGATCAAGGATATCTTTCAAGACTTCTTTGGTGTGTTGTCCAAGCATCGGTGGGGGCAGGGTGTCTCTTAAAATTGAGTTGTGATTAAAAAACGTTGCTGGGCCTATAAGAAACAAACACAACAATTCGTAACTTAAAAAATAAACGATTTGTGGTACAAAAATTAAAAATCGCAATTAACATCAAGTTTATTTTGATTGATTGCTATTTTGATTACAATGGACTAAACCAAGACGCAAAAATAACAAAATTAAAGTCAAGATTGTTTTTATTTACTGAAAAACAAAGAGAGGATCGAAAAAGCTGTTCCCTTTTTATGCCTGGCTGAAGAAAAACATAAAGGATAGCCCCAAAATCTTAAAACACTGTGATCATTAACTGTATGACCTCGCAACCCTATGTTTAGATATACTTCATATATTTTGTGTAGCTCTATGTTATATTTACTGTAGGTTTTTTTCAGTACCCGAAGCCGTATTTCTGGAAGGATGTAAAATATACTGTTGATATGATTTCTGTGCTCTAGGAAATGGATTGCATTTTTTATTTTTCTTGTTATTGTGTTGGTTTTCTTGTTTATAATCCTTTTATTTTCCCAGTCGACAGTGAGTGTGATATCCGGTCTAGCAATGACACAATATATCACGGCTCTTTGAGTACCTAAAATATGGTTAGCATTCTGTATTGGATCCAAGCGATTTTGTTTGCAAATGCAATGAAATACCTGGCAGGTGTCTGGCGGGATTACGTTTGTCTCACGGGAAGGAGGGTGTCTTTAAGCTTGGTTAGTAACCCGCCTAGATATGGAGTCTCGAGAAAAAACACGGGCGGTAGTGTCCTCTTGTGATCAGTCTCCTCATCTATGATTGCGACTTACGGTAGACAGGGTATGCTGTCGCTCCGTTTAACCACTGCTATCACAAAAGTAATGACGTCAGACATCTATTTCTATTTTCAATTTTTCTTTTGACAATTTTAACCAAGAGTGTCCCAGCATACCCTGCATGCTTTAATGGTTACAGGGCGCAAAGCATCTCTGGTCATATGACTAGTTTCACATTCGCAAGTGTACCCTCAAGATGTGATGGTACTGGTTCTACAAATACCTGACAAAAACTAGTTATATTCAAAAAATGCTCTTACTCTTTAGTTTTTGTAATGTCAGGTTTTCTTTCCAATTTTTTTGCGTGGATGCTTTCCTTCATTTTAACTTACCCATATACTTGCGCTTTGTGAGCTAAGTCTAAATGGCAGTGTTAACAATAGAAATCTTCATATCAACAGCTATTTAATTTTGTTTCGACTAGACTTCACAACTTGTCTCCATGGTCTTGCTTTCTATGCTCGACAGTATTCTCCAGCTGTTTCAGTACAAGCACTAGAGTTTAATGATAAATCTTTCAATTGCTTTAGATTGTCTCTTCTTGCGGCTATCTGTTACCAAATTTTTAGTGTCGATCTCCTTTTTCTGAATCTTGCTAAGTTATTGCGATAGTATCAGATTAATAAGGTCCAGAGCAATCACTACACTGCAAACATCTTTGTCTTTGTTGACCCCAATGCTCATCATATGTCCTGGTTGACTCATTCAAATCGGACTGACGGAACTGGAGAAATTGGATATAACTTCACTCTAACTCATGATTTTGTTTAGCTTGTTGATTTTGCAAAAATATTTTCTGTTTCAGACTCACAAGAACCTTCCCCTTATGATCTCTTTTTCACTGTTGTCCCTGGCCATTGTACAGTCTCATCTTTACCTCCTTATGGATCATCTGTCCATGTTGTTGTAGAGGTTAAGGCAAGAGTGATGAGCATTGGTCTCACCTATTGCGAGAATTGCAGATTGGGTCAGGCTTACTGGGATGGGTTTCGTCAATTTCTTTAAAATCATTCTTGGGCTTATGTCTTTAGCAAATCGATTTCTAATGCTACTACTGAATTCACAGAATGAGTTCAGGTTTGCATTGAAACAATTGTACCTGGTCGTAGTTACAAAATCAAAACTTTTTACCATTGCTTGTCGCAGTCAATACTATGGTCAGTTTAAACGTGACGGGAGTGACGAATGAACAAAAAACAGTCAAAAAAAGACCTGGTACAAATGTGAAGAATTTCAATTTCACCTATTTTGGATCCAAATTTTTCAAGGTTTTTTTGTCAGGTCTTTATAACCATTTTCATGAAATTGCCTGCTAAATATCAAAATCTACAAAAAACATAACAGTTTGAAAATTGCAGAAAAATACATTTAAAAACGCACGGGAAATATATATTGAAACCAACTGGATTCGACCTTCGGTTATTGCTTTCACGGCCGCAAATAATTTTCCATTTAAAAAAATATGGTTAAAATTATCCCAGATGTTATGCTATACCACGATTTCTGGCTGAATTTAGGCTAAACGCACGCAAGTCTCTTTCTTTGAGTATTATCTTCACAATAAAATACAAATAGAAAATAGGCACTGCGGCAATGCGAACAGGAGAAATCCACTATTTATAAAAGAAATAAAAATAAACGAAGACATATATCATGTGCTTAAAATATAACACCGTGACTAGTGGCCAAATATAGGAAATTAAATAGGAACGGTTTTGTTTTCAAACCATTCCTTATCATTGTGTGCTTGAGGGGAAAGAAATGGCTACAAGTAGGTGAATTTAATAAATATTAACAATATGTCACAAAAACTCATCTCTGGCAGAGAGTGGCAGACAAATGTTAACGATAAAACACGACTTTCTTTTATACTGTTATGTCTAAGTACCAAATCATCAGCATCACTTCTCCTGTCTCGAGAAGCTTTAACTTTGTGATATGTTTTGCTCTGGGTGTAAATCAACGCATATAATTTTAAACAGGGCTTTGTCATTAATTCATCTAACTGTTCTATTACAGTTTCAACAAGTATGGAAACCTGTTTGTAACTTGATAAGTCCACATTTTGTTGCTACTTGTTAATCTTTGTTTCATCGGTGAATGAAGGTTGTCTCCAATGCATTCCTTCACTTACTCAACTTTAAGGAACTCTACGATTCTTAGCCCCTTATTCTACCCTAACTTCCCCATCTTATTTACTAAAAAAGTAGCAAATGGGCAGGGTCTTCTTACCAGGCATCTTAATTTTCCCAGCTGATGGGTGATCTACTTCTTTAATAAGGCCCAAATGGGAAACCTAAATGTAAAAATTAAAAGATATAGGTAGTGACAGCTATACTATAATAGTTTAAAACCAATTGAAACTTCAATAAGATTTCCTGCATTAGGCAGGGAATAAAAAGGTTAAAGAGTTGCTAAAGTCATGGGTCGAAACGTTACGACGATTTACGAGAAGAAATATCGTTCTTGTTAGCCTGTTTGTTTAATACTAGGAAGTTTTTAATGTCTTGTCCAACAAAGGACAAAATCCCAACATCGCAGAAATTGAACGTGATTTACAAGCTTAAATGCCCAGGGTGTGGTAAGGAGTACTCGAAAAAACTGTTCGTTGTCTTATGATTCGTTTACTTGAACGCGATACTCGTAACGACCAAACAATGTTTCTGAAATTGTCTCAGTTCCAGTCCTTTCTTGGTTACGTTGGCATGTTCGGTATCTCTTCAGCAACAGATACATTATTAAAATTGGAAATAAAAGAAAGCATTACGAACTTTGTTCTTTCTAACTCCGCCATTATTGATATCAATACAAAGTGGTCCCAGTTGTCACTTTTAAAGCATTGTATATAAAACGCCTATTTCATCTTTAAACATTGGTTTAAAGGCCTCAAAGATATTACAATTATTTTCTTAATAAATGTTTTTCTTGAGTCTTTAAGTTTTGTTTCCATAATATAATATCCATTTTACAAAACAGCTGTTACTTTGCTACAAGCAGAACTGATGATGACACGATAAAAATGTCGTAATATACTTGATGGGATCAAAAAAGAAACTTGCTTTGAATTTTTTTTTATTATTTTACGATGTCTGGTAAAGATGGATTTAGGCTGGAAGATTAAAAAGTCTAAAAGACGATAGTTAGATCCAAATACATGGAAGTAATTTATTCTCCCTCAGCCTCCTGTGAGAATATAGGGTCATGTAACTGAAAAATTCTATTCTCTCTTAGTCCCCTATGCAAATTTTTGTCTTCTTCTTGCTCAGCAAAAAATTATACGATGCACTTATCTATATGCATGATCTTTCAGTGGCATTGCGGAAGCTTACCAAGGAATCCTAAGGCAGTAGCTTTTGCCAAATAAGTACTTAATTCTGTAAATCTGCTGGGGTTGGCTGCCATCTTGTAGCCCATATTCTAAATTGTCTGACATCAAATATCCATATATTTCTATTTTATCCTACTTAATCTCTTTTTATTTGACTTTCTGTCTTACCTTTACCTCCCGCTCTACCTTTCCCTCTTATTTTCCTTTTTTCCCCTTCTGTGGTAATATAATATTGCGTTTTATCTCATTGTAACATCTTATCAAGCAGCTGCTTTTTCTATCGTGTAGGGCTTAAATCAAAAGTGAAGGTAGGAAAACAGAAATAAAATGCTATATGCTATGAATATTTAACCATTAATTTCTTGACAAGGACTTAGAGCTTGGATTTACCCTTACTGAGCTAAAGAGCAGACACTATACAGATTAGAAAATCAGAGATGAGGGCTATGCCATAGACCTCGTAATATTAGCAGACAACGTAAATCAAGCAATACCGCTGCTTTACGGTATTGAAATGATTGTAACGCAAATAGGGCTCTAGGCTAATGCAAACAAAATAGAATTCATCTGCATAAACCAAGATACATCCGGGAACACGAAAAGTCTAAAGGGCGAAAAAGTCAAAACAACTTGATTATTTCAAATATCTGAGTAGGTACAATGGATTCCACACGGTGTTTAGCACTCTGTGTTGATTTATTAATAGACGGAGGTTTGTAGAAATTCTTTATCTTGTTTGTTGTGATTGAATAGTCATCACTTTGTGAGTGCAGAAAAAACAAACAAATAAAGGATGGAAGATCAGAATCAGGCAAAAATCTGTTCCGGATTCGAGGATGTCATCGATGGGCTTTTTAGCCTGATAAGAAAAGGATTGCTTCTTTAATTTCTCTCGAATAAAAACCTGGGTTATAGCATTGCTCAAGTCCGGAGCCTCCCAGTTGGTAACGCAAAATTCATGATGGACCACCTGCTATTGCGTCTGACTGCCTGATATAAGTCTACCTGTACTCAATTGCGTGAGAACCTGTCACTCAAAGTACAAAGAAATTGAAATACGTCATAACGAACAAATGTGAAAGTTAGGTAATATAGTAGCTGTACAGGAATTTTTTCACAAGTTGTAGAGGAGACGTACGGAGCACTTTACCTAGAAAATTATGCATTGGAAACTTCTGCTGGAAGAAAGCACCACAGAACTAGCTGCTCATACCTGAGGATCTGTCATTGCTTGTTGCAAGTTATTTATCGGTCCGTAGGGCAAACTTGAACCTTTAAACTGATTTAACCAGTAAGTGGTTGAATGCTTTGAAAAGCTGTTCAAATAAAGATAAAGAAAACAAATAAAACTATATCAATAATTGAAACATAATAGGAAAGAAAGAAGGAATATTTACACAGATATTCATAATGTAACTCAAAATGGAAAATAAAACTAAAACGGGATAAAACATAATGCCAGATATGAAAGTGAGAATCATTCCTATGGTAATGAAAATAATGGCTTTAAAGTAAAAATGGCTTGTAACTGATTTTCATACGAAAAATGAACACATGGTAAAATAGGAAGTACCAAGTGGGCATGCATAGTTACTGCACAATGGTAGGATTCCACGATTTCAAAAAGTTGTGCTTCAATCTTCATACGCAAAAAAGTGAGAGCTTGAGCATATGTGTGTTTACCAAGGATAACGTTTTCATAAATACACCACACAAAAGTATATTTATTCTATTCTATAAAAATACAAAAAAAACTAAGTTTACAAGAATGAATTTTCCAATCGTCCTAGATATTCAAAATTTTTGAGAGAATATTTTTTCCGTTCAGAGCTTCCAGTAAAATATAACCGTAATATATGATATGCACCAGCCCCAGCACTGTACCATCAAAGAAAACAAAAAACAGTGTGCACAAATTTTGTAGTACAACTTACCGTTCTGATAAAATCGGTATCAGTTTCTTACGGTTAGCTACACGCAGAAAATTTGTGGCAAACTCACTCCTGCTACAGAGTAAAGGCTCTTTGATAATCTAGATATGGTTAAAAATTGTATAACAATGATTAAACTAGCTCTGAAAATAACAAAATAAACAAAGTAAATAAACTGAATCAGTGTTTGTTTTCATCAGAAAAAACAAGTATAGGTCAGCTAAATGACTGAAGATATATACGACCATATCCACCCATCCATTCCTGTAAGACCACACCAACTCCTGTAATCCCAACACAGCCCAATATATCGGCAGCAAAAAAGGCAGAAAACAATAATATAAATGAATATCCCCTTATGTACTGATGATCCACCGACAATACTTTTGCTATCATTAACAATGAACAAAACATCCCCGAGTTCATGATTAACCTTACCAATTTCCATCCATCATTAGTGTCTGTTGTTGAAAATAAACAGAATGGTTAGGGCTTTTAGATGTTTTAGTGGAAAAATCTCCCACTTCTTTAAATATCAGTGTATTTCGCCATACACTAATCGTTCAGCCAGTGCTATAAAAATACTCCGGTTTTTGTGGTTGGGACTGATCAACATTTGCCAGTAAAATTCAAAAGTGCAACGTACATCAATCGAACAAATTCTGAGCTTGGTTTCTTTGATATCGAAAGTCTATTCACCAACTTTCATTCAAATATGTCGCTAAAATTTGCTCCAAAACATTGTAACATGAATGATTTGGGTCACAGCCTATTCCATAACGTGTTTTTGCAGAATTGATGAATTTACATACCAAATCGGCTGCATATACCTTTCAAAATGTTATATACCAACAAGCTGGTCGGGTTTTGTTATTTATCAAAATCTACAAGACAGCACTAAGTTTATGATTAACCTTAGGAATTTTCACCAAGCCTTTGCGTTTACTGCTGAAAAACAACAGGACGGTTGCTTCCATTTTCACTTGTTTTAGTAAGAAAAAACTCACCTCTCTTCCAAAACCAGTGTGTTTTGAAAGCCAACCTTCACCAGGGTGTATGTGCAGAGAACAGCTTCAAGTAGTTTAAATTGATCTTGATAAGTACATTCTATTGAGTAATAGGTACCCCAACAATCTTATTTAACAAAGCTATTCGGTGTAGATCATCAAGCTTTCAAAGCCCTATTAATTAAAAATACTACCTTGCAAAGTGATTGAAACTGTTCATCATTCCCAGCTCCAACTACCAGATAGCCATCTTTTGTTTTGAAGGCCTGAAAAAGCGAAAGTCCGAAGCTGAAGTAAAAAAACAATTGACCGATGGGATTCCGGGAATGAAAAATTGACCAACAACACTCCGGAAATTGTTCATATAAAATAAACCTATGATCTACTTTGGAAAGAGCATTTACCAACCAGGTGTTAATTTCATAATGGCAACGAACGTTCAACGACAATTACAAATCTAAAAATTACACCACAAATTTTCAATCCTCAAAAAATGACACGAATAGTGGATTACTCCGTTCAAAGAACAAAATCATAGAGTGTACAGCAGGAACAGCCTGTCAAAGAACAACTCCCTCAACCCTCACCTCTAAATCAGAAGATGATATCTGTATCAACAACTGGTCCAACTTGTATCGTATCTTAAAGATGACCTGTCTTTGGCAACTTATTCAAAGTTCTAATATCAAATGGTGATGGAACCTCTATTCTGCTCGATATATTTTTTCCAGTGTGAGTTTACTGTTCGGCATCCAGGGGTTTTATCTCAGCATAAACTTGCTGGCTCAAACCGACAATTTCCTCTTCAATAACGACTTTTGCTGTAAGCTTGTTGTACATCTCGTTAAACACTTTAGTTACTTTAACTTGAAATAAAGTGTATTAAAAGATCAAAAGTGTTACAGTCATTATCTCAAAAATAAGTAGATACTTGGCAATGAAAGCGGTAAAAACATAAAGCGAAAGAAGAAGAAGCGGGGGAAGGGAAAGAAAAAAGAACAAGAAGAAGAGCAGGAAAAGAAAGAAGTAGAAAAGAAAGAAAAAGATTAAAAAGGAAAAGAAGATGATAATGATGATGATGAAGAAGAAGAAGAAGAAGAAGAAGAAGAAGAAGAAAAAGAAGAAGAAGAAGAAAAGGGAAATGGAGGAGGATGGGCTGGATTAGAAAAATAAGATAGCATAATCTGAGCCGTAGAGGATCTTTTGAGTGCAATAAAAAACAGCCAAATTGTCTCTTCAGATGTCCATAAAAGCCAACAGTCAAATTCATCACGCAACCAAAAGTCTATTGACCTTCCATGTCACTTACAAGTTGATCCAGATTTCACTTCGTTTAAACTTAAAATTTTTACCTGATAGGGCACAATGCTATGATGTCCTGTGCCAGCACGCCCCAGATCCATGCCTGTGTTCAGGTAATTAACGGCGATGTGGCTCAAAACAGCAATCTGAAATACAAGGCACAAAAACAGTAAATACAAACCTACGCAAATGCCTAAAAGTATTCATCTTCAAATAGTCTGAAAAAAAAATCATTATTATCATTATCTTAATATTATATTATTATATTATTATTATTGATATTATTATTATTGATATTATTATTATTATTATTATTATTATTATTATTATTATTATTATTATTGCATATGGCGTACATAGATTACAAAAAAGCGTACGATATGGTACCCCATTCGTGGCTTATCGAAACACTCAAAATGGTAGGAATAGCAAGTAACATCAGACAGACACTCGAGAAAAGTATGTTTAACTGGAAAACTGAACTCACTGCTAATGGAGAGCCATTAGGCGAGATTGAGATCAAAAGAGGTACTTTTCAGGGTGACTCGCTATCACCCCTTCTTTTTGTAATCGTATTAATCCCGTTGTCTTTGGTTTTACGAAATACCAAACTAGGATATACCTTTTCTAAATCAGATGTTACTGTTAACCACCTTCTGTTTATGGATGACTTAAAACTTTATGCTAGATCTGAAAGAGAATTAAACTCGCTCGTCCATACGTTGAGGATAGTCTCTGAAGATTGTGGAATGAAGTTTGGATATGATAAATGTAAGACAGTTTTCCTTAATAAGGGTAAAATTGGTAAGGCAAGTGTTATCGAAATGCCGGATGGAGAGAAAATTAGAGAAGTCGAAGAAAGTGGATATAAATACCTGGGTATAATACAG
>RDPX01000291.1:547673-565573 GCA_003991215.1 Morbakka virulenta | reverse complement strand
CACTCATGTCAATCAACAAGCAGGTGTTGTCTTTCTTGTTTTATTCTTATTATTCTTATTATTAGTAGTAGTATTATAGAATTATCGCACACTGATAATATGTCATTTCATTCAGCGGTAATGTCTCCTTGATATTGGTGACAGCAAGTCTCCTCAATTTTCAAGGACTTTTCTCAGGATTCGTGCAGATTGCAGGATTACAATCTTCTGCATTTCTTCAATTCTGGTCTCAATTCCCAGCTCTTCTACTCTTCTTTTGATGTCTTTTGGTGGTGTTCCTAACGCCCCCATGACTATAGGTACTACTTTCACCTTCATGTTCCATATTTTCTGGAGTTCTCTCTTTAAATCCTGGTATTTCTCAACTTTCTCTTTCTCCTTCTGCTCTATCCGGGTATCATATGGCACACACACACACACACACACACACATATATATATATAATTACATAAGAACAGAAGAATTCAATATCTTCGGTACGCTTAATAATGGAGGTAAGCAGTATAACTTCGTTCATCACATTTAACAATAAAGCCAGGAGACCAGGAGAAATGACTTCGTTAATAACAACCAAACAATAAAATAATTTTAACTAATTTTAAGAAAAGTTTTGAAAAAACTGAAGGCAATCGTTGTGATCCCAGTTTCCAAATATTAAAAAATAACTTTATCAAATGGTCTTGGACGAGTACCTTACCTGGGTGGATATTAATGAGCAGTCGATCTTTGTTCCTTGCCCAGTCTTCTGCCTGTCGATCAAAGCTGCCATTATGGCCCCGTGTGCATAAAGGCCAGTCGCTATATCAGTGATCGCCACGCCCACTCGACAAGGTTCTCCGTCCAAAAAAAAGTTAAAAGGAAAGAGCTATCACAAAACAAGGAACTTTTAAAAAGTCCCAAATGTGACCTTTCTTCAGAAGCAGGGGTCACTTACGTAAATACCGCGCAAATAAAGTTTGCTTTGAATAAAAGCATAGCAACATCGTGCATCGTTCATAGGTTCGTCGAAGGCCACAGTTTCCGTTCTTCTATTTATTGAGAAAACCCCATTTTGTATTCATATGTACTAAAAAAACTTCAGCGTATCTGTCTAATGCAATCGTCATTTCCTTTGTATATCCGTAACAATTGTAGGCCAAGCATACGACATAATTATCTACACAGAGTCTCATGAAAGCTGACACAAGGCCTCTCAAATAAGACTTACATCAATCACCTAATGGAAGACACAGGGTATATGGCAGGTGAATCATGTCACGTTATGTCGAGCTAGCTCGACTTGAAGAACGTATCATACAAGGTAATTCACTAAAATACAAAAAAATAACAAACAAGAAACATCCAACCTAATAATAAATTTAAGATTACAGTGTTTATACTGATACATACGGAGGTAGTTTACATACTCTTAGTGACTCAGGTTTTTAAGCAGACTATAAATATTCAAAAACAGAATATTACCAAAAGTTCAACACTGACTTCATGTTTATGATCAGTAGTGTTACAACACAATATTATGAAACATCAACTCTCGTGTTCATTCATAAAACATCTGTACCTTACAGTACAACAAACAAGGATAGTATATATAATCTTTTAAATACTTTTTGTATAAAATGGAATAATCCAAAAAGTACATAACAGTGATATCAACCAATATTTATCCCTCCGTAACCCCTTTCGTAATACGTTGCAACGAGCCAAGGTCAAATCCTTTCCATTGCATAACGTTCATATCGATACAACCCCCATCCCCCGTCCCGTTTTGGGCACCCAGTTTCATTTCAAAAGTTTTGTAAGAAACCACAAAAAGTATATTTGTTAAAAGTAACGAAGGCAATTTAATTCATTGTTTCAAAGAAGGATCACCTTGTTTAAGTGGAGTTTTTTTGTTAAAAGATCAACTTTAAGTTATAAAAGAGGTAACATGGACAGAGAATCCGTTTCAACCTACAGATTCTGATAATGGAAATGCAGCTGAAGCATTTGACTTTTTGGATGAAGACTTTGATATAGAAGTATAATGGATTGATTTTGTCAAAGTGATATTATCATCAATTACCAAATAAAGTTTGATATCAAACGCCCCCTCTAATAAACGCCTCAAAAATGTACTTATAAGATAAATTAACGCCGCGGCGTTTATTAAGGGAAATACAGTATAAGACGTGGGACGTATAATTTACAAAAAAAATAAACACGAAAACTTGTATATTCTTTAACGATCTACTGTTTTTCTTCTTTAACCTATTCAGTAACAATCAATTACAACTATGGAAAGATCTTAATGTATTTGGATCCATCACCATTATTGCCCTTTCTTGTTGATTTGTAATGACTAAACTCTGATAAATCACTTAACTTACCTCTGGCCCAGTAATATGTAATAGTCCTCCAATAGCAGCTGCTGTGACATCAAACCCTCCACGGTCCTTGTATGGGCCACTTTGTCCATAGCCAGTTATTGAACAGAATATCAGACGAGGTCCCTCCTGCTTCAAGTCTTCATAGCCAATGCCCAATTCTTCAAGCTTCCCGGGTAGGAAGTTCTCAATAAGAACATCACTTTTCTTGGCAAGCTAAACATTTTGAATGATAAAGATAAAGCATAAAGTTTAATACAAAATTTTTGGTCATAACAAAATAATATACCACACTCACTTTTCACAGCAAACCTTGGGAGCAAGAAGAAAACCTTCACATGGTGCACCATAGAAGGTATGCTAACAAGAAAAATACAGAACACTGCTTAGGAGTCCTAAAGGATAATCCCTTGGCCACCAGATAATACAAGATGACAACCAACTTTAAAATTATCGGTTTCAACAACAAAGGAACAACTAAATCTGGAGAACAACTTCTTGTAAATCATGAAGTAGTCAGGTTTTGTCGCAGTATGATTATCCACAGTCTAACATGCCAAAAATAAAAGACAACTTTATTTAAAGATAGGGAATCAGGCAGCCAATTCAGAACCCCACTGCTGGTGTATTTGTGGCCTATGTGACGTCTACTACTACCCAAGCTTTTACCCTACAACCATAACTAAGTGATGAGATTCAGCAATTTTCCAAAAACTAGTTTCTTAGTGTTTACACTGCTTCTCACACTTGTTCTGAATAATTCTATAATCTATTCCTGAAAATAATTTTGGCCCCCTCCTGAAAAAAGCAAAAGCTTTTTTTGCTAAAAACCTCCTTCAGTGCTAGACGACCATTAATTATAAAGCTATGTCACAACATTATTCAAAAACAATTTAGCAATTTAAAAAAGCAATTTACTTTTGCAAATATGTAAAAAAATGTGTTCATTATGTATACAAAGTAATTCAAAAAAGTGTGTAACAACATTTTGGAAATTTTTTTTGCTGAAAATGTTTCATGACTGTTTCATTAGGATCACAAAAAGGAACCTCAATCAAAAAAAAAAGTTCTTTCGTTCACTTAATAAAAATTCAGGTTAAATCAACTTTTCCTCAGCAAGTATTGTATCAAGCTTCTTTTCAAGCTGCTCAAACATGCTATTTCTATAACGAATCCGAAAACAGGCATTCTTAAATTTGGTTCTAATCTCACGCTTTTTGGATTTATATCCATGCTAATTCAATATGTATTCAATATATTCGGTATGAAATTCGTGCTTCTTCAGTGTGCTCTACTGAAGTCTCCATTTAAGACGTTTTGTATGTATTGTTTTGGCACTATCAATAATCAATGGGTGACCAACTTGTTTGGTTTAAAGTGCACATACATGACTGTATTCCTGTTTGCAATTGTTATTTCCTTTTCAAAAAAGTTTAGAAGTTTTTTTCACCCATTCATATTCATCTTTAAAAGCCACCTTATTTCTTCAGAAATTGCTGTTAAAAGCACATACATTTAATGCCAATGACTAAAGCTCTTTCAAAATGGAATTCATCAAGGTATCAAGGATAAAAACAAAAATTAACAGAAAAACTAATGAAATATTTCAAGTAATAATGCTAAAAATTATGTCAGTAATTGCTTTGGCTTTTTGCATAACCTACACATTTTGCACCACAAAAAAGAATGCTTCACTCTAATATAGCCTGTAAGTAGTATGAGGTCGGGATCACGTATGCCACCAGAAAAACTGCTTATACCAAGAGAAGTGAGAAGGTACCACCTAGATGTTATTGACATAGAGGTCGCACACAAAATACATGGAGAAGAAGTGCAGAAGCTCAACGAAAAGAACTGAGTTGACAAATGTGAAGCAAAGCTGGGACTGTAGAGAAAGACACAGAAAGATGGCAGAGGATGCTGTCAAGCCTTATAAGCCACCCATGCCTTGAAGTGTATAAGTAATTATGAGGTAATGATGTAATAAAATGATGTAATTCCAATGCAAACCAAGTAGTAGTAACCGATTTCAGCTTCAGCTACACTCCTGGAAATAATGTGCCCAATTAGTCTCCCCATTATCAATGACATACTACTGAGATTGTTTTGTTTTCGAGGATAGAATTGGGAGGAGGTCCAACAAATAAAACAATTTTTTAAAAAGTTTAAGCAAATCAAATAAGTAAATTAACTTTCTTTCCAATTAAGTACCTTCCGGACCTTTTTAAGGTAAAAAAAAAGTAAAAAAATCCTAAAAAAGAAAAAAAAAAATGCCATCACATTATTCATGCTTTGTTAAAAAAAACCCCGAGATTTTTTCTAAAATTGGAAGGGAATGCACCTTCTATTGTGGTTACACCCAAGATCACTGTTCTATGACGTCTTAAATTGGTATACCAGTTACAAGAAGTTGTACCAAATGAGCTAGTTTATACAACTCACCTGTTTAATAATGTTTATGCCCTCTGGTTTTTGAAAATCAACCACAACACTCTAGAAAATAAGTACAACAAACAATAATAGAAAAAAGATAACCAATTGTCATTCTGTCTTGTAGAACCAAATAAAAAATTTTCTTAGAGCTGATTAATCACCTTAAAAGATTGAGGGTCATACAAGTACCCACATGGGCAATAACAGAATTAAAAAAAACCTCAAAACAAAGGTACACATTTAGTATGAATTTTATAAGTACTATGCTTCACATACTGCTAAACAGTCTTCCCACATGTTGCCACAAGGGAAGCTGGCTGAAGTATTGGTGTAATAAAGTCACTTTGGCCACAACTGTGTAAGGCAAAGATGTGTTCTGAAAGAAAATTCCATAATAGTTTAATCACTTTTTACAAGATCAACAGAAATATATAATAAGAAGTTAAAAAAGGGAAAAGTCTACAAAGCAACGAGATAGTAAGTGGAAAACAACACACAGCAATGTTGCAAAGCTAATATTAAAAACTATTTCAAAAGTAATTTATCAGCAAGGGAAGAAACTGGAGAAAGCTAATAATGCCTGAAAGATGCTTCATAACCAGCATAGTACTGTATTCAATAATTGGTTGTACAATTGGGGGGGGGGCATAATTTTTCTTACATACTCAATGCTCGGGTTTCATAACTTTACAGTGCTTGGTTAACAAGGCTTTCAAAGCAGCAATGTCTGAAGTAACAAACTTTGTCTGACTGCAACGTTCACTTACTTTCTTGTTTCTGTTAACAGAAAGGAAGTATGCACTTTGATCTCCACAAAAAGGTGGTCCCCAACTTCTGGTAAAATCACCGGAACCTAAGGGAAATAAAGGTACCCAATGGTTTACATAGACTAATAAAAAAGTTTCATTCCTACTATCAGAAAAGATTCATTCTGTCCTTTCTTAACATTCGGAATTACCTAAAAACTAAATATTAAAAAATGTATAAGGTAAAAAATTCAGATTAACTATTTGCTATAAGACAAACTTCCTTATCTTGTAGCAGAGATGAAATACTATTTTTGTAAACAAATTGGAAAAATATTAAAATGTAACATTAAATCAGTATCAGTCCAAAATAATGCACAATGAATATTATAAAAGGGCATTTTTTATGTTTTGGTTTTTTATATTTGAAGAATTGAAATAAAAGCTGGATGAAGTGAGCAATAAAAATGAGGTAGATTGAAGAAGAGGAAGAACAATTGGTAGGCAATCTAAAGGGTCTGAACGAAAATGGCTTTAAGAGATTAAAACACATCATATGTGGAAGAGGAATATACTGCTTCCTGTTACAGTAAGATAACTAGAAAGGGAAGATAAATGATATTGCTTATTATGATGATAAAAAATTTGAAGTATACAGGTCTCATTATTGGTCAAGTAAAACAATGCATGATTTTATTTACATAATACACTTTGTAAAAGTAAATGCTGTCATTGACAAGGGAATGGAAGAATCATTTTGATCTTCAATTTTTTTCTATCTCCAAATCATTAGCTATTATTTAAAAGGTAACCAGCAAGGGTAATGGCAGGTGTTGAGTATAACAATTAATAACTTTCTGGAGCCCAGGAAAAATATATTAACACTGCTTACCAGGCTTTTCAATCTTAATCACTTCAGCACCAAGATCACCAAGGATCATAGTCGCATAAGGTCCTGCCAATACCCTGAATAATGAATGGCAAAATGTTTTTGACCATTATTACATAACAATTAAAGCCCTTCATTAAATACTGATTACTGAAAAATGCATTTGGTGAAGTAAATTATAAACTATTGGCCTCTGTGTTAAAATATCATCAGGTCCTATCACATATTTGCCATAAACAGCTTTACAACATGTCTAATCAATGTCAAAAGAGGTGTTATGTAAAGAAATGGGTACAAATTCATTGTTATAAACTTCAAAAAACTGAAATCTGCCAGCTCTATGTTTTTTCAAAACTGAAATGTTGGTTTGCAATTTACCTTATCGCAGAAACATGGATAAGTGAAAATACTGACAACCAATTTGACAGGTTCTATTGCAATGCAAATTAATGAGAAGAATTTTAAGATGTTTAGTAAGTATAGAAACCCAAATATTGTATAAAATAAGATTGTCAAAGAATGTTAACACAGTTGGGTTTATCAACAGAGCAGCCAAAAAGGGAGAATATTTCAAACCATAAAATAAAATAACTGTGTAACAGAATTGTGAGTGATGAAACACAAGCAAAAGTTTGCAACAATTTCAGGTGAGCAGTGTGTTATTATTAAATATATCACAGGTGTCTCTTTTAAAAAAGCTATTCTCGTATGGCAGTCAATTAGCAAAAGGTAGTGAGTAAAAATATACATATTTTGTTGCCACTAACTGATCATCAGTTTAGCCAAAATCAGTAATTAAAAAGAATGGAAGATTTCTTCCAAAGATCATTATAATCTCTTTTTAGAATCTTAAAAATAATTTAATGTGTTTAGCCATTACAATGCAGAGCTGGAATGATATTCCTGGGGACATAATTCAATCACTGTCTTTTTGTAATCATTTCAAGAAAAAAGATTCAGCCACATGCCATTTCTATGAGCACTGATATTGATGTCTTTGACACTCAATCTGAATTGGTCAAACTGAGAAACCTACAGTTAACAACTGTAGTTCCTCAATCATCTTCACATTACCCTCATCCTTACATAGGCATTAAAAAGAGTTTGAATATCACTATTATGGAGTGTTTGTGTCAATGCCAAAATAACACAAAATCATCAGATGATATTAACAGAAACAATATGAACAACTACAAAAGCATCTTTTTACTCCTATTTCAGGACTCAAGCCATTTCTCCTTTGAGGTAACAAATTTACAGTTTGGAATGAAGGTCATGAAGAAATTCAAACTAGTCCTGATTTTATTGAATTTAAATGATGAAGCAGTGATTAGTAAATTGCAAGAAGCTGCCATATGATGTTTTTATAACATCTATTATATATATTATAAAGTATGTACTTCTCCCGAACTTATTTTATTCAGTAAGTGCAACAAGCACACTGTTTAGAGCAGGAAGAAGACCTGTACTGTCAGGTAACTTCTTCTGATTGTTTCTTTTTGTATTCAAATGATCTAATGAAATACATATTGAAATGTTTAAAAAAAAATATTATAAATCATTATATTTTACTTTAGTTATTATTTAAGGGGAAGACAAAAGATTACTATTAGAGTTATTTATTCTGTCTTCCTGGGTGGTTTCTGATGTTGTCCCTATCCTTATGGATGCAAATGATAAATCTCATCCTGTCAAATATTGACTGAAGAGTAATCAACCTCAAGGGCACTAAGGCCTGGGGGCTAAATAAGGCTGCTGACTGTTGGTTCAAGAGGCTAGTCTGCCATATTGGATTAGAAGAACTTGCTAACATTTTAAACAAGGAGTGGAAGACTACTATTTAGCATATTAACCAGGACAATTTGCCTTATTCCATCTACATTTACAATAAAAGAGACTTTTATCTGATTTCATTATAAGTATTATTTCATATTTAGTTTGGAAGTTTATTTGTAATATTGCTTTCCTGCTATGCTTGGCATAGGATTCTTGACTGAGTTTAGAGATGTTGTTTCAACTTGATAGCTTCAAAACTTGCTGCTATTGTTTAACCTTAGGAAAGTGTTCTGGAAAGCTTCTCAAATTAGTGCCTGCCAAATTTGTTGCATCATACATGATTGATTTCTCCCATTGTTTTCACCCTTATGCAGTCAATGTCTTTCATCATCATCATCATCATATTTGGTTTAACGTCCGGTTTACATGCTAGCATGTGTTGGACGATTTCTTGAAAGTGTAATAAAACTTGCTAAACATTTTGGCAAGATTGTAAAATTCTCTGGCTTCTAAGTGCCTTCTTCAATTAAATCACTTAAATATGTATAAGTTCAATTATAACTTTTATCTTTTACACTTTGCAACCTCCACCTTTTATGCTGATAGCTTTGTCTACCTTCTTGATATCTATCAACACTCTTGGATAAATAGACCATAATTTGAACCATTTCTTATCACTCATTGGCAAATAAACTTTTTAATAATGAAACAAACCCATAAAGAAAATACTGAATAAATTTTGATATGATTACTTAAATAAGACTGGAATTTTTTTATAAAAAGTAGCTTCATACCTTGTCAGATCCAGTATCCTCACACCTTTTAAAGGTGCTGAATTTTTATATCCAAACCAAAAAGAAGCCATAGATTTAAAAAAAGCATTTGATTAATCAATTTACCTAAGTATACAATACAACAACAAACTTAATGTTGCTTGATATAAAAATTTTATAGGTACAGTAAAGCCTCTCTAATCAGGAACCTCAGAAATCGGGAAACCTGGCAAATCGGGACAAAATCCCAGGAAAATATCCCCGGAATGGAATTTTTTCTATATATTTTAAAAGCAATTTCTCAAATTTCCCATGCAAGTAAAGCCTGTAATAAGCAATGTAATTAACACATTTGCCATTACAAACATGGGAGATGACATCATTGTAGTCTCCTATGAAGGTGAAGGTGTGAAACCAGTCTCATTCATGTTCAGTGAGCTGTGATGGGGTGGAGCTATAGTCATTAGCAACACAATGGATGGCCTATTGTTTGGCCATGGCAGGTGAAGTGCTTAATGCAAGAGAGACTCATATCTACCATGTTATGTATTAAATTTCAATGGGCCAAGCTTAAGTCCATTTGGAAAACAATGTATGGTCAATGGTGGTTTTGTTTACGCAGTTGACATGTGTCCATCCTTTGTATTGTTTATCTAAAGTGCAATGTCAAAATCCCTACCAACCTCAAAAATCGGGAAACCCAGATAATTAGGACAATTTTGCCAGTGAAGGAGGTTTCCCAATTAGTGAGGTTCCACTGTATATCATACAATTGTTTTACAATTGTTTACAATTGTCACATTTCAATCACAAAATAAAAATATTCTTGTTAAATAAAATATATACAGTGTTTAAGAATAGAGAAGATGATCAGCATTTATGAAATAGTTTCTTGTCATTATGTGTTTCCTAATACCTTGTTTCTAAATCAAATTTGTAACCATAGTGTTTCTTTTTTCTTATTATTAAAATCAACTGCTATTCATTTTTCTCTAATTTCATGTTCTGCTTTCTAATTTTTCAATCTCATTATGTAAACTTTCCTCTAACATATGTCAGGCTTTCTCCCTTCAATTCTTATTCTCTTATTCTAATATAAGTATTCTTTTTTGCCTTTCATTCAACAGGTTTTGTTTCAATAAAATGTACTTTTCATTCTGAACTTTCTTTGAACTCACTTCTTTTCCCATCAATCTATTTCTCTTTTCTTTACCCAACTTTTAATCCTGTTTGCTAGTTTATTAATTGTATAGAGAATGTTCCCCTCTATACCATAAGCTGTAGTGTTGGGTTTGAGTTATGTGTAAAATTATCATTCATATTAAGAAACACTACCTCCAAAATAGGGACTTTACTGGCATATACGGGTGCAAAATATACAAGCTTTTCATCTGGAATAAGCCCAGTATTCATATTTGTAGGCAATTCCACAGTGCAGACCAATGTTGTGACAGGAATATTGTGTTTCTTTCTCTAGTACTAAAAGCCATATTTCTGTAACAGTGTAAAGCACATTTACTATGTTGACAGTTGCACCACTTGTGGTAATGCAAAATTAGTTTACATTTACTCCACCTCAGTATTAATACCTTGTAGGAAATAGTTCATTCAACGAGCAAGTCTGGAGAGTCCTGTTTACTCCCCATCCCAATGTATATTTGTCATTAGAAATTGCTTTGTGTAGTTGACTGATCAGATAGCTTAAACGTGACTTGATACCAGTGCCATAGAGCCCTGAGAGAGTAAACATCTACCTTACACAGGATCAAAAGCAAAAATAAGGACTATCAACACTTTAGGACCTGTTGTCAATTTGTATGGGGCAGAAATTGTAAATCACCATTTTCTTCTGTGTGGTTGTTGAGTAAACTATTCTTTGAGACTATTTCTGTCAGTGCTGTGGGGAAAGATCTTTTCTTAGGCCATATTTTGAAAAATACATGTTAAAAGCACGTGTATGGCATATACAACCATGACATAAACGAGATTTTCTGACCTATATGTGAATATTGAGCTCACGACATATGTGTATCTGTATCTGTATCTTAACCAAGTGAAGTTGAAGGTAAGAACTGAACATCGTCTTGAGATATCCCTGGCAATGAACTTAATCCTTAAGATGACATCTTGTTGCAAACAAACAGATGATCTACTATTTTATCTAAGTCAAAGTNTAGCGGATTAAGTGTCTGTTAGTACCAACAACTGTACTAGGTAAAAACACTTATACTGGGGAAAACCTACTTCCGGTTAAGTGCTAATACTATGGATGGACTGTTGTGCTGTGGGGAAAGATCTTTTCTTAGGCCATATTTTGAAAAATACATGTTAAAAGCACGTGTATGGCATATACAACCATGACATAAACGAGATTTTCTGACCTATATGTGAATATTGAGCTCACGACATATGTGTGACATAATAAGTTACGTAACGTTACTTAACCAAGTGAAGTTGAAGGTAAGAACTGAACATCGTCTTGAGATATCCCTGGCAATGAACTTAATCCTTAAGATGACTTCTTGTTGCAAACAAACAGATGATCTACTATTTTATCTAAGTCAAAGTTTTTGTACTAAAATATATTATTACAAAACATTACACATCAGGCCCAATTTTATTTCGACTAGAGGATGGGGCAAGACACTGTAAAAAGTAACTAACTACCTGTTTTATTGATCCCAGCAGTTTCTATTCTCTCTTCTTCTACACCACTGCAGCTATTTGATGTTGAATATGAAGTTACACAGACCTCATAAGTACAAGTAAACCAAATTTTCCGACATGAAGCTGATAGCCCTGTGGGTTTTGCAATAATACTTTTCTTAAAGACAAGGTGCTTTTTCAGTAGCCATCTTGACCTGACATTAAATAAAGACCAGATACTCATAACTAGTTGTCTAAAGCCAACGGTAAGCCCTTCACAGCTCTTAATTTTTTAGAAATTAGTATCCTTTTTAAACCATTATTAATTATGAGTACTGTGTCTTTACATCGATGTTTTTCCCAACTTTTTTATCAATGTGGGTAACTTTAGTATTTGTTGTTGTTGTTGTTGTTATTGTTGTTGTTGTTCATAATTGTACCGCAAAGGAAGTAGAAGTGGGTCGAGTGATGATCAGCTCTGAGTTCTGAGTAAGTAAGTTTTTATTTGCCACAAACATAAAATGAAAAATGTTTACAAATGTTTAAAAAAAGGAAGGCCTAGAAAGTCAATAAATTACAATTTAAAGTTAATTTACAAACTTTTGTACGAATTAATACTAAAAAGAATGTTGCATAAGAATATTACAATTTGAATTAAAATAAAGATAATGACAAAAGGAAAAAAAGATCACAAAGTGGTAGTATGCAAGCTAAGGATTAATACTAAGAGGAAAAGTAAAGGGACTATTACTCCAAAGATAAAGTGGTGGAAGATGAGAGAAGACGAGTGTAGTAGGCACCTCAACCTGGAGTTATTAGAGAGGCTGAGTTCAACCATGGATGTGCTTGAAAATTTGTCAAAACTTCTTGAGAGGAAATCTAGAATAAAAACTGAGAGCAGCTCAATATACCTTCAGGACTGTTTTGGCCGAGAAACGGCCAAGACAGTCCTGAAGGTAACATCGAGATTTCAGAAACCAAACAAGGTACAATGGTTGTGGAAAGATGCAGTGCTGGAAAGCATTTAAAACAAGATGATATCAAAGAAAGTGTTTGCCAGAACAGGCTGTAGGGCCTGACAACATACGTATTGAAGCATGGAAGTGTCTCGGTGACTTGGGTTCATAGTGCTCACAAATGTGTGGAAGTGGTCAATGGGAATGCAAAAAATGCCAAAGGAGTGGAGGAGAGTGTTAATCCCCGTTTATAAGAACAAAGACGATGCACAAGAACGTGGCAAATACAGGGGCATCAAGTTAATGTGCCACACCATGAAACTGTGGGAGAGAGTTTTAGATGCCAGACTTAAGCAGGAGGTAGAGGTCAGCAAGATCCAGTACGGTTTCATTTCAGGAAAAGCACAGTGGACACGCTAGTTTCTTTGTATACTCTGTTGGAAAAGCACCGAGAGGGACAAAAAGAATTGGCTTATGAACGGGTGTCAAGGGAGGAATTATGGTATTGCATGAGAACATCAGGAGTAAAAGAAAAGTATGCAAGGCTATTAAAATACATGTACAAGGGTAGTGAGACTGCTATTACAAGTGCTGGAGGTATGACTGATTGGTTCCAAGTCAAAGTCAGTTTTAAGCCCTTCCTATTTGCAGTAGTTATGTATTGACTCAATGATGAAGATAGGAAAGTAGCATCACAAAAAATGCTATTATTGTGCTGTGCTTCAAGACCAGAAATGAGGCTGAGAACCATCCGGAGAAGTGGAGAGATGTGCTAGGTAAAAGAATAATGAAAGTAAATAGGGGAAAAACAACACCTGCTCTAGAATGAAAGAGAGTATGACAAAAGAAGCATAAAAGTAACAAAAACAGAAGATCTTAAGTATCAGAAACCAACAGTGCAGTGCAATGGTGGATAAGGTAGAGAAGCGAAGAAGGGAATACAAGCAGGATGGAGGAAAGTAATGGGAGTACAATGTGAAAGAAAGCTATCACCAAACATAATAGGAAAGGTATACAAAATGGTAGTGCAGCAAGCTCTACATTATACTCAAGACAGCAGTAATAACAAGGAAGTATGAAGCTGATTTGGACGTGGTAGGAATGAGAATGCTGAGGTGATTACTTGGGGTCATACCCTTGGATAAAGTCAGAAATGAATACATCAGAGCTACAGCACATGTTAGGAGATTAGGAAAAAAGCAAAGGGAGACAAGAATAAGATGGTTTGGACATGTGACCAGAGGAGAAGAGAACTACATCGGCTGATAGGAGAATGCTAAAGATGCATTCTCCCGGAGGAAGGAAGAGAGGAAGACCAAGGAGAGGGTACATGGACACAGTTGAGGAGAATTAAAGGCAATAAAAGTGAGAAAAGAGGAGGCTTTTAACCGCACCAAGTGGAGGCATATTATTTACTGCGGCGATCCCTCGGGAGCAGCCAAGGTGACGAAGAAGAAGCCTTACAGTTAAAACGTTACGAGTTTTAGATTTTAACACTTGCTTTGACTGATTAATAACAGCTATCCTGCCTTATAATTTCTAGAATCAAAAAAAGCCTTAAGACATTATCTTAAAGGAGTATTGGCAGCCCATTGCACACTGCTAAAAAATCACGATTTCTAAAATATCATGTTGAAACAGTAATCAGCCGGAATTTATGTTTTGTTTAGTACACGAATCATATATGGACTGCACGTTCGTGTCATTAGCAAATACGTTTTTCAGGTTAACATGCCAGTACAATTTTTCATGTCATTCAATCATATTTATTCTTATTCTTCTCCTGATGCTGTCTTTTCTTCTTTGGTTTTCCTCCTCAATTCCACCTTACTTCCCTCTTCCTTTCCCTGGCTTCTACTTTTCTTTATAAATCTCCTCTTTGTGTCTCCCCAACTCATCATTTGACGATCTAATTTTCTTTAATCTAAAACTTCCTGCTGGTAGATCTTCACAATGTTGTCATCCTCCCTCCTTATCATGTGGCTTAAGGTTCGGTATATTATCTCTCTTGCCTACATCAACAACCTTAATATGTCGTTTGGTGTCATTGTTCATTCTGTATTCCAATAGCAATAATCCCTGCAATCATTCCAACGTATTTAACCTGTAACTTCGTTTCCTGGGTCTTCTTTAGGGCTAGATCTCGGCTGCGTAGAGTAGAATAGTCCAAACTGCTGTTTTAGAGAATGAGCTCTTAAGCTACATCATAAAGTTTATTTATGGTTATTTACAGAAAGGGGCAAGGTTCGCTTAACTAATATAAAACATGAGCAAAATGACATGTTTATCTCAAATTTAAACTCAAAATCAAATACATAGTCACTACAAAGCTTGAAAGAAAGGCAATAAATACCGAACATGAAAAACTGTTGAGAATCTAGTCACTTAATCTAATTTGGATTATTAAAGAGGTATTGTACAAACATATTCTATCTGACTTATAGTGGTAAATTTGCAAAACTGAATCAAAATGCAAAAACTCCACAATGAATAAAAAATAAGGTAATTTTAAATGTTAAAATCATGGCAAAATAACTGAACTTAAGTTTTCACCAAACATTCAGGCCATAAATACCCTAATTCGTAGTATAAAAAATAAAAATAAGTAAGTATTATGTGTAAACAAGTAAAATAATTCATGACGTGCTGTCTTTGGCTGCTTAATGCTAGAGAGAATTGTCACTTATTTCTCACATAACATCATTTATATCAGAAATCCTTTACCAAAATCACACAAATATTTTTATGCAACCACGTTATTTATTCGTCTGGTTTGCACAGGCAGTGTGATTTAGGACAATATCCTCTGACACAATTATTTTGACACCAGTCTGCCATACCAGGCACTGATTTATAAAGCAGAGCACCTTCACATTTAAGACGAAGACCAATCTTTTCTGTTGTTGTTGTTGTTATTATTGGTGTTGGAATAGTTGTTGTTGCTGTTGGTGATTTGTCCGTTGTTGGGACAGTTGTTGGCTTTTCTGTTGTCTTTCCCTCTGCAGGTACACCATTACCTGGATTGATTTTTATATCGGCACAATTGACGAAATTTTCCGTTCCTGTACAGTCTCCTTTTATCTGACATTTCCAACTGTTACCACATATCCACCACCACTGAAATACACAATGGTCACAGGAGAAGCCCTTGGGTAGGATAACTCTAATCTTGAAATCACCATTTGTGCTGTCAGGGGGTAATTCGTATCGGTCACTTTCCTTTCCTTGGTCATCAATTACCTTCAACAAATGTTTGTTTAATTCTTCTTGAGTAACCTCTCTGCCTTGAACTGCTTTGGCAACTCGAAAGTGAAAATAACCTGTTGAAAAATAAATTCAAAGAGGATAAGGTGCATGTTTGAAAAAAACACGTTCAGTTAATTAAAATCCAATGAAGGTAGTGTACATGTCTCAAAAAACATAAGAATATTTTGTTCATTAAAATTCTGAATATTATGGACTCATAAGAAGCCATTGACGTAGAAAATTTATAATGTCGTGAGTTGTAAGCTTTTTCAGTGCTATGTTTCGAGAGATGTCTCTGCCATCATCATTTTTGGTTCATATAATTTCTTTTATAACCCCAGTTTCCTTTTGCTCTCGCGGACGAAGTGGAATAAGGAAAAAACCATTTACAGACCTGATGGATTGTAGGTCAGAGTAACACTTCCAGTATTTTTTTTAATTTAAGATTCTTGCTTAACTTTGCTAAACTCACCTGCCCACCGAATGTTTGTGCAGCCGCAATATTTTTATTAACAGATAAGACGCGCAGTTCGATGTCTTGAAGTAACACTTACACGATTTCCTTTATCTTTAAATGTCTTGGCAAGGCTTTCATAGACGGAACTGAATGCCCTAAATATTTGGAGGTGATACAAGGCCTATATTTTTGCATTTGCGGACAAGTAGCATTAAGAATTTTTCCTACATCTGTAAATACCGGCCGAGTCCAAAATTTAGTGATGTTAAGTGACCAACAGCCTAATTTCATATTCTCTATATTCCTTATGACAAAATAATTAAAATTCAAAATCTTAGAAATCTTAATATTTACATTAATTTTATCTTTGCCAATTCTTATTAGTTGTCGTGTTTCTTATCATATTCTATATCTACTGTTGATCTTATTTTTGGCAGAAGACTTTGAGGAGAAGCCTTGAAATAAAATGACAATGTAAAGTTAGTGAAAATACATATAGGTATAAATAACTTCCATCTGAGATTATCACAACTAATATACATTGGCAATTGAGTCTACTGCATAAGGTGTTTTTTTCAGTATTAAAAGAAACTCGTTTGAATATCATAATACCCATTTGGCACAAGAAGATTCATTTGAAACTGAACCATAGAGTTTTCAGCACAAAGTTCTAAGAAATACCAATTTTGGCAAATTGTATGGTGGTAAGTTTGGTATTTCTGAAATTTCATCTTTTGTTCCTGCCTGCTTTACTGGCAGTTATCTTTGGTTTTGCACTATTCCCATAAACGGAGGCTTGTATTTATACTGTAGAATGCTCAACGTTCTTAAGAAAAACAAATACAATAGCGTGTAATCGCTGAACCAAAAAAACCCATTTCACTCAAAGGAAAGCTTTTTAATATCAACTCTGACTACAAATGTGCCATTTCTTTAACCAAAAAATACTCGAAAGAAACATGATTTATATACATGTATCAAGAATTTGATAGAGAATGCAATATTTCAAAGCTTGCCTGGCCGATAACGAAATCTCTACGACCCTATTACTAATATCTCAAAACGATGCTTGTTGTATTGTATGAGAAACTAGAAATTATCATCTAACCAAACCAAAATGAAATAATTAACCACTGAGAAGAATTACAGTCTAAATGCATCCATGAGAACCAGTACGTTTTAATGATCTACAAAGATCATAAAAGCGTACAAAGATACAAAGAATAAAGATTTGAATCAAAGAACGTGCCCATTGTGTGTGTGTGTGTGTGTGTGTGTGTGTGTGTGTGTGTAAGCTGCTTGATGCAAAAAATTCTCCAAATCGACGACGAACCAGATTCGAAATCACATGAACGACGAGATCGATTTCTTCCATGGTACGAAATAACAGCTTGAAATGAAGGCTATTCGTTACCAACCAGTCAGGATAACCTATTGTGTAGTATAGAATTGCTTTGTTTGTAAACATGTAGTTTCTGCATGATAATTAATCGTTAAATACTTGAAACATTTAATTGCACAAGAATTGTAGTTTTTTCTTTATGTATATATACTCAATCTGCAGACAGTACTGTTTCGCCATTTGTGGGCTCATCAGTGCAGCACAGAGCTTCTG
>RDPX01000291.1:499905-517723 GCA_003991215.1 Morbakka virulenta | reverse complement strand
GAGAAAGGGGTGTTATTTCAGCCAACCCAGCGTAAGGAAAAAGCAACCCACCCCTATAATAATGGCAAGAATATTCAAGAACAATTTCAATTGGTATAGCTAAACTAAGGGATACACCCTTTCGATAAGGATTCTCATGCTCTGCAGGTGACACCAGACAGTCATTCTAGTGTAAGATAAGATAAGATAAGATAAGATAAGGTAAGATAAAATAAGATAAGATAAGATAAAATAAGGTAAGATAAGATAAGATAAAATAAGGTAAGATGAGATAAGATAAAATAAGGTAAGATAAGGTAAGGTAAGGATTCTCATGCTCTACAGGTGACACCTGACAGTTATCCTAGTGCTGCATATAAAAACAGCTTAAACTTGGGTTATTAAATGTAAGGACTCAAATTTGACCATATCAAATTGGAATTGTAAAGACTGAATACAACTTATTAGGTACCAGTAAAATGAAATGGAAAGAAGCGACATTTTTATGTTCTTGTTGTGAAATGCATCAAAGAGGAGGGGTAATAACTGCTTGAGAATAAAATAACAAACTGTTTGACTGGACAGTAGGCAACATCGGATCGAGTTTTTTTGTTGAAGTTAAAAGGTCATCCATTTAAACTTTTGATAATACAGGTGTAAGTTTTAACATTCACAACAAAAATTTAATTCATTCTATGAAAACCCTCATAAATCGAGAAGTCATTGTAAGTTGCAATAAATTGTTTTTATCAACGGTGATTTGAATGCCAAAATTGACAGAGGGGGAAAAGGCGATACTGTTAGAGCCTTTAAACTCCGAACAAGAAATGAAAGATAAGATACTTGTATTTAGTGGGGCAAAGCAAATAATCAAGTTGTAATCAGCATATGGTACCAACACTATCCAAAAAGACCATATGCGGGATCTAGTCCAGGTAATAAACTACGACGTTAAATTGAATACATCACCATTAAAGTGTTTTACCGAAACGTTATACTGCAAGTTAATGGAAATCCAGGAGCGGAATGAGTTAATGATTACATGCTCCTTCTATGTGAATTGTAAGTACAACGAAGAAGGTTTAGAGAATCAAAATCTGTCACTGAGTTATCTTTTTTAATTTTTAAGGAATTATATTAAAATGAAAAGTGGATAAATTATTGAAATGAAGAATATATTTAATGTTCTAGAAAATGTATTAGATCACAATGTTTCAAGAAGCTATTACAAAAGTTGTGAGAAAAACATCTGGCTGTTTGGAGTTTCCTCCGAATACTATATATATATATATATATATTCGCTCCAATGGGGCACTGAAATGAAAGATATGGTTGCAAAATGATCTGGTAAAGGACAGGTGGTAGAGCCTGTGGTCATGCTAGCCATATGCCCTGGTTCAAATCCAGTTTGGCACAAACATATTTTTCACTAACCTAAAATTTTTACAATTCTATGCACAGTTGCTTTAGTGCCTTGCTGGAAATTGTTTTTGACTACTTAAGTTCTGTGATTGATTTAAGGCGATAATTATGGATATAAGGTAGTCTATTTACAATGACCTTAGGAGCAAAGCAACTCAAATTTTATAGTGTAATTAAGACTCAGTCTCTATTTTATATTTGGTGTTTGGTTTTAATGGGTGTTTTTAGATTGTCTGTTTTATAATTTTCTCTTTAATGTGAAGTAGAAACTACTGTAAAACAAGTCTATTAATTGACTACTTTAGAGCTCTTTCTCATTACTTTATCTTAAAACGTCAGCAATTACATCAAATTATAGCAATCAGCTTCATAATAATTTTAGTTCTTACTAGATGTAACTAATCATTTCTTATTCAGGAAGCATTTATAGAAGAGATAATAGGAAACAGAGAAAGAAAAACACAACATGCATTATGTTAAATTCTGTGTAGAATTGAGGTGTTCTCCCAATAAATAGCAAGCCAGTCTCTTTACGTACCTTCAAGGAAAAGTATTACTGGATATTTGCGGGTNCTCTTTCTCATTACTTTATCTTAAAACGTCAGCAATTACATCAAATTATAGCAATCAGCTTCATAATAATTTTAGTTCTTACTAGATGTAACTAATCATTTCTTATTCAGGAAGCATTTATAGAAGAGATAATAGGAAACAGAGAAAGAAAAACACAACATGCATTATGTTAAATTCTGTGTAGAATTGAGGTGTTCTCCCAATAAATAGCAAGCCAGTCTCTTTACGTACCTTCAAGGAAAAGTATTACTGGATATTTGCGGGTTTTGTTTTTTTTGTTTTGTTTTGTTTTTGTTTTGTTCTGCAATAAGAAAAAACAATAGTTCTAGTTCTAGTTCTAGTTCTAGTTCTAGTTAGTTATAGTTATATTATTGTTATACAGTAAATAGGTATATTTTTACAGGAAAACTATTCCAGTACTAAGTACTGTTATCATATAGATCCTGTCAAATATAAATAAAGTTTAGTTAAATACATGTAAAAAGTAAGTATAAGTATATTTATAAGAATCTATTTTGTTATCTACGTATAAAAAGATTTAAATTTAAAATTTTCTTTAACTTTGGTTTTAAGAATAATAAAAACGAAGGAAACCACCATATTACATTTAAATAAGCATTGTTGATAAAGCTGATATTAAACAGAGCCACAGTAGAAAGTCTCTACCACACATTTGCAAAATTGTCAGTGTACCAGATCAAATTCATTGGTTGGTCATCTTTAGCATTTTCATGCTTATAGCAGGAAGCTAGCAGAAGTTATGTGCAATCTGTTAGTCACAATGTAGAACCGGACAACCAGTAAACAGATTTTAATAGTTAATTCACTGATTTTAAACTGAAAATATCATGAGAGATTTTTTAAAAAAATTAGATATTTTTTAATTTGAAATTTTACAAAAAAACTAAAGATGAAAACATATTTTCTTTTTGTATTTTCTTTTTATTTCATATATTTGTTCTTTTTCAAAAACATTTCTGCATTGAAGCAAATGCCACTGCGTTAATACCAAGATGGAATGCTAAAATTGAGAAACCTTGCCTGAAGATTGTTAACTAGGAAAAATGATAAAAAAGCCAACATAAATGACGTTTTACTAAGTTTTTATATATATTAGATTGCATTGATACACTGTCGTATTTAACTGCTATAAAACTACAAATTCCAATTACTTTTACACTCACCATTGCGAGGAATGAACGACATAGTAAAATTGCTCAGCAATACTTGCTATTAAATAAATACAATTTTCAATGTCGTTTTTTTGTATGTACAAGAAATCATTGACACTGTTAATTGCCAATTGTTAAAACATAATTACTCCCTTATCATCCGTTTACAAATACGGTTAAGGTATTTTTGCCAGAGAGTATATATTTATACTTTGTTTAAAACCTTGTAAGCCTACAAAAGGTAAAAAAAAGATAGAAAATTTGTTAAATACAATTTTTAGTTCCAAATGTAACGAGCAAGTTTTCCAAATGCAGTCAAACCTGCAAGTAAAGATCAACGCTGGGAATTTGAAAATCCAGCGTAGTTGTTAAGATGTAATGATTTTTCACAGAGTCACAGATGTCATCACAAAATTAGCATCTGTTAAATTTGTTCTTCAGTACTACTTTAAGGGTGGTAGATAATCAACATGTTTAGTAAACAACGAGAAAATCTTACACATTTTCAGTCTTGGTGACTAAAAAGTTATCTCTGCTGCCATATTTGCAAACTGCAAACAAGCTCAGTAGCAAACGTTGAGGACATAACTGTCGTCATAAAAATTTCCTGCATCTAAAGGAGTTGAAGGAACAATCTGAGTCCTAATTTTGTTTTCTCTTTACATACTTTAACCACATTCAAAGTAAATTACAGGAAATGGCCTTGACACAATTTTTATGAAAAGTTCACAGTATACTTTCTATGAGGTTATGCATAAACTAGTTTTGCAGACTGTTTTTATAGTCGAAATTGGTCTAAGTATGGTTAGCTGTTCTGTTCTTTTCCACGGTTACTTTATAACAACACTTAAATGGTCTTGTAAGCACTGTTCAAATACTCCTGAACTGGCTCTCATTTACACCGTCTACAACGTGGCCTAATGATAAAGACCTGTTTTATTTCATTGACTGCAGTATGGAGCATTTGATTCAATGAATGCACAAATATAAATAGAACTTCAAATTAAATAAATGTAGCAAAGAAACTTTATAGAGGTCAGTAAAATATTGACAAACAAATAGAAGAAAATAATCCAGAAAAGAAGGAAGAAATTAACTTCAAAGGTACATATGAAATGTGTGTTTATCTTCAGGACAATAAGTTAAACCAAATTTCTAGTCACTGTGTTGTCACGTTTCGTGCAATCAATGTATTCTCACATTGTAAACTGAGTTGAATAATATGAAGAAAACAAGCCTTCGATCTATTCTTCAAAAAAGAGTGTATTAGGTACATTCACAGGTATCCCTTAGCGAAAGAAGTTCTTGGTTCACAGTACTATTTTTGATTTCAGATTAGAAGCACATGGTTTGACTGACAATATCATCTTCTCTAGTAACATATCTGGACATTTAACAAAAATATGATCCATATCTGACTGATTATATTCAGATATTTCTTTCAGCCAAAAGAGAGAAACCCCTTTAAGTACCAATAGCGAGTTATTTATCAGCTATCGACAGTGCTCAATAATATAAGAATATTACAGCTATCATATTGTGAACGACAAAAAAAATCAGTAAAACTTACTTTAAATCTAAACTAAATTTTGTTGATCTCTTTGTCGTTTCTTAACCCCTTTAAATATAGTCATTACTAAAGCAGATTAAAAATGACCCAGTTGAAATAACGAATTCGATATCTGATATCTCAAATTATTTCTTATAATGATATAAAATAATAATAATAATAATAATAATAATAGCAACTGATGAAGTACAAGGACAGTAAATAGTAAGATTAGCTAAAGAAAGGCTACTAGAAAAGAGACAATGAGCACAATTATTATATTTTGAAATCAAACATTCTCCACACATGACATGATGAAATTTGTGTTTGGAGAAGGTGTGTCGTCATTATGTCGTTTTTAACCATGAAAATGGTAAAAAGCTCCATTCTATTTGTAAAGAAGCTAGAAAGTATGCAAATGATTTTGAAATTGATCACCGAGAGCCTGTCGAACAAAACATTCCAGCAACGAAAGCTGCAAAAACTGTCAAATAGAAGGCTAAAAAGATCGCAAACCAACAGCTTGTTAATAAATGGACCCAGAAAACTCTGCACGGTCAGTATGTTCTTCGGAGTCGCTACGGTGATGTTGATCCAAATGTTACTCATCAGTGGCCCCGAAGTTTAAGTCTAAACGCAGAGATGGAAGACCACATAATCGCAGCTCAATCCCAAAGCCTTTTCACGAGAAACTACCAGACAAACAAATTACACAATTGTGTAGACCCCAAGTGTCGATTATGTGACCAATCCATAGGGACTTTGGATCACCTCGTCTCCGGATGCCCTGTACTTGTCCCAAGCGAGTACCTTAAACGGCATGACCATGTAGAACAATATATTCATTGGGGAATATGTCGGTACTATCAGATACCTGTACCTCCAAACTGGTATGAACATAAACCTTCACCGGTCATCAACTCAGAGGGCGTTACAATTCTTTGGGATTTTCCGATTAACACAGATAGGACTATGCATGCCAACAGACCCAAAATAGCAATTAAAGATCGAAAATCAAAAATATGCACCTTGATAGATATGAGTATACCAACTAACAGAAACATTGCCGCGAAAGCATTTGACAAACTGAGCAAGTATAAGGACTTGGAAATCGAAATTCAAAGAATGAGGAAACTCAAAATCATAACAATCCCAGTGATAGTAGGTGCATTAGAGATGATCAAAAAAGGCACACAAAATATTTAGACAAAATACCCGAGGAACCAGAGCTTCAAGAAATTCAAAAAATTTTTATAACTAGTACACTTCATATCTTACGTAACCCTTTCAATTTGAAAATTCTGAAATAATTTTTTATCTGTTTTCTGTAGACAATTTATACTTTCTTTTTATTCGAAAGTTTAAATTAAAAATTTTCAGTACTATTTTAACGTATATTTTTATACTGATTTTGTATTGAATTCGTCGTTTTGCTAATTTTGATGATCGTGTTTTGTATTCTTATATGTGCGTAGCATGTATTATTTAGTATTTATTGTTTGTACAAACGTCTCTTAAAACATTTGTTTGCCCCGGATCACTGAGAGTGACTTGGTGAATACTTTTGTATTGATACCAATCCCAAATGGAATGAAAATTCCATTTCCAGTCAATGAAGGAGAAAGTGGAACTATTCTATGGTGAATCCTGGTCAACACTGACCGGACAATTGAAAGAAAACGTCGTGGCTGTACAATCAAACTTACCCCAAAAAACTATTTTTTGAAATGGGAATACTTTTTTACGTAAAAGCAAGTGGCAGAAAAAAAAGGAGACTAAAGGGTAAATTAGTCAAATGATACAGAAATGTCTAGGTTTTAAAACCTGTTAAGGTTATATTAGAAAAGAAATTAGATAGATCCAATGGCTTCTGCAATCTAGTATCATTAATCAGAGTTTGTTAAAACAGAAGTGCTTTTGGTCTATCTACAGTAAAATAGTACAAACTCTGACAATACACGTGAATTATGTTCTAAAATCAATTAAAGCAACTCAGTAAAATGTTATAAATTTTTGTTTCTGTTTTAGTATTTTTATAGATAAATTCAGTAAAATGTGTTTTGGAAGCATTTTTTGTTTTTCTTTTTGTTTGTTTACAGATGACAATTAATTTCTTTTTAAATACAATAGTAAGTGAAGTAAAAATAAACGTTAGATACCTCATTTATAAAGTTACCTAAATCCAGGTAGAACAAAAGTTGCAACTAAATTCTTATTAATTTATGCAAAAAACCCACTCCCAGCTTAGTTTGAGATACAAAATTCTACAAACATATCAATAAATGTTATTTACTACTTTTCGACACATAGTTGAATTCAAAGTAAATATGCAACTAAAAACTACCAAATATTTGTCGAGGTCCTATATATATCCTTTTAAATTATCATTTGCTATGCCATTTCTGTAACACCACAAATACCTATTGCCTGACTCTAATGCTATATTCCTCTTAATTTGTGTAAAGATATCTTGTTTATAACTTACTGGGGATGATTTAGGTCGCTCGTTCTGAAGATGATTATACAATGTGAGGAGAGAGTCATTTACATCAATGGTAGAGAGAAACCTGAAATGAAAGTACACAAAAAGGTCACTGAAAAGGGCAGGGAAAAACAAAATTCTAGGAGATAAAAATGAAGCTTGAGACAACACATTTAAAGGCTTTGCTTAGTGAAGTCTATACAATTTAAAGTATGAATGTATTCAATTAGGTAATAATAAACGCACCGGTCAATGAGGTTTACAATAATTATAAGCTATTTTTTATTTACTTAGCTTAAGTATAAAGTATGACGGATTCAGTAAGGGGTAAGTGAGTCTGTGTGTTGTGTATTGTGTGTTTTATGGGTGTGTATGTGTGATCTAGTTGAGTCTTGTGAAGGAGAGGCATTTGTTAAGAAATAAAGCAGGCATGTAAAACCATTAAAAGATTTTGCAAAGTAGTATATCTGCTATCCAACAATAATGATTTTGATAGCATAAATATTACTTTTGTACTCCTTGGTTGTGGTTTAATTTACCTTTTTTGACATTTCTTTTTTTGTGTGAAAAATTTTGACGTTGGGCAGTGCTGTAGAAAAAGGCTTTGCAAGAAAATTCCTCGAAACAAGAATTCCTTATGACAATTCGTTTGTAAAATATAAAAGTTTGCTGTAAACAGATTTAGAAACAGTGTATTACTTTCTTTGCAACAATTAGCTTCATTGTTTTAGGTTCACTCAAAGAGGCAAGTGTGAATGCATGTCCCCACATTCCCTCGTTCATTGCATACTGGAGTGCCTCCTATTTGATGAATAAAATCATCAAATAATTATTTCAACAAAACTTAAACCATTTCGATCTATCTATATTTACGTAGCTAAAAATATCGTTTCTAGCAGAGGTCAACATAATTAATTCTGTACGGTTGTACAAAATATGCAACTAGGTTTGAAACCATCAGAATATTATTGCAGTAAAATAGCAATACACATATTTAGAGCTAAATTCCAGAAAGCAAGCTAATTTTTATAGTGTCATAAGTAAAGGTCTAGTATTTCTATTTTTGTCCTGATGTTACATGATTTCTGGTAGATAATGTCCTGTATCAACTATTTCTAACATTACTGCCTATGCCAAAAATTGCTCTCTTTTGAGACTTAGTAGTAGATGGCATAAAAGACTGTTAAAAGAAAGTATAACTGCCTAGTTAAGGTTTTTACTGGCAACCTAGTCTTCATTAATAGCAAATACCTTCAAAATAAAGTAAAAATATTTAAGAAACACATAGCTGCCACTTTCTGAAAGCAAAACAATAAACACATTAACCTGCATAGTGATTGTTATTCACAAAACTCTTGATTAACGAATAATAGACCCCTATCCTATTACTAGGGATTTTCAAAAAGATTAGAATCTCACTTTAAATTCTAAATATCCTTCTTTTAGTTGTTATTTTCATGAAAAGCAATCTGAAATTTCTCTGATGTTAATTTTTATACACGACAATTTATTTATCCTCTTTCACTCTTTTAGTTTTTTCCTTTGTGTCTATTGATATCTGTTTGCTTTTATATAACTGGTATACGTTGAAAAACTAATATTGCAAACAGTTTATATAAGAGATTTATTATTTGTTATAATATTACAATCAATTTTTAGAAAGTCATGAAGAAATATGTTAAAGGAATCAAATACTTAAGTGTACGTATAAATATCATATTTTTATGGTTTGCAGATGTATACATACACACACACACATATATATACATATACATATTAATATAGAGTTATTTCTCAGAAGCTCTGTGCTGCACTGATAAGCCCACAAAGGGCGAAACAGTACTGTCTGCAGATTGAGTATTAATATAATATAAATTTTATATATATATATATATATGTATATATATGTATATATATGTATATATATATATATATATAATTTATATTATATTAATACTCAATCTGCAGACAGTTTCATTTTCAATTTCAACAAGAAAGACACTTTGCATGATGAGATAAGCTTTCGTATATTAACTTCGTCAGGTCTTCGTCAGGTTAATATACGAAAGCTTGTAAAGTCTTTTTACAAGAGGTAGGTACCAACTTTGAGCCTGATGATATTATAACCCAAAAGAGCCTATAACATAAAATTCAATATGTAAATAAAATACAATGAAAAATACAAAACTAAAAATTCATTTTTAAACCTCTTTTGTCAGCATAGTCTAAACAAAGTCCTAGTGAAAAGTTATAAACATTTGTTTTTGATGCTAACTTACAGATAATTTTGTAACCAAAAAGAAAAATAGTAGAAGATTCTAAGTGGATAAGAAAATAACACGTTCTTACTTCGATGGAATAGAAAGAACTCTTTCCAAAGGCTGTTCCAATGTCTGTAATGTTGCTACATGGAAAAAATGTATAAGAGGATGAAATAAAAGCTCTGTCTTTTAAAGGTTTAAAAATATTAATTTCAATCAAATGACGATACTCTACTTAAGATGTGATTCTTGCTATGCAGTATTCAACATGTAATACTCTGAATTATCCTCGAGAAGGCGAGCTAACAAAAATAGGTATTGATTGGAATGGAGAGATTTTCTATGGAATGAAGAGATCAAGTTTTATTGCTTTACCAAAAGAAGCAAGGAAAGATCAAATGTGACATCAAAAGTCAAGCGAGAGACAGATAATTGAAAATGATAATACTTAAAACAAGAAACAGAGCGAGAGATAAAATGGAAATATTTCAATGACGTTTTGTTGAAGCAGATGGAATAGTCAATGCATTCTTATAGCTTCGCTGAGAAAGCAGTTGAAATGGAAAAGGATATATTTCTGTGTATTTTTATCATAGTTATGTTCCTGCTAGTGTAAAGTATAAACAGTTTTTTAGCAATATTTTGCGACATATCTACATAAATCAGAGTTACAGTTTATAGTCTTGTCAACTTAAGTTAAAATTATATTTCAATAGTTCTGATAAAAGTACATAACTCTGAGTTTCTTGCTCACGTATTCATCAGATATACACATTAAAATCTGCTAAAAATCTATGCACTTATATAAAGTTGATAAAGTTATTAAACAGTCATTAAAATTTTCAATGGTCTGGTGGGACGGATTTGTAGTTCTTTAAAAGATGTTTATTGACGTGTCGACATGTAGAGATTAGTTCAAATCTTTTGTTTAATAGTTTCAATTTGGACGTAATTATGTGGAATTTCTCTGTCAGACAGAGGTTGCACGTTTTGCTGCCATTAACATACAGGTGGGCATGGTCGATCACTTTCCACTTCCAAATTGGTGTTATGTTCTCGTTTTGTAAATTCCAGACATATTCCGAAAGTTCTGTTGAATTAGCTTTATGTTCATACTTAAAGGCATTCTTGTCAACTTATAAAGAATGGCATGCGGTACTGATATAATCCTTGTTTGGTATTAAAGTAAACAAAATTAAAAACCCCAATATCCATTTTTTTGTTCTGTAATATTCTACAAAATTGTTTCATATTGAAAAATATATTCTGTAAATAAGAGAATGAATAATTTCCAATATCTTGCATAATTCAATGAAAATATCCTTTTTTTTTATCCACTGTGTAGTTCGAATGTCGGCAAAAATACCTTTACAACTTGTATCGAAAGCGATAAGAAGAATAGATTATGGAAAGTCTTAGCAATTATGTTACTTTAAAGAAAGATAGAACATACAACACAAATATTCTATGAGAGACACTTTCAATTATCACTTTTTACCATAGAAATTAAAACTTTGAAAGGAAAAATAGAAATTTCGTACACTCCTTGATAATTTTCTCTGTTAAATTACCATCTAATGTTAATGGAAGCGAAAAGAGCAGCGGAGAATCGAATAAGATGGAGAACCATGGTGGCCAACCTTCGATACGAAGATGGCACATAATGATGATGATGATAAATGTTAATGGCATCTTACATGTAGAAATTGTTCTATTGATGATTTTCAGTTCAGAACCATTCAAACCTCTTGTATTAGAAAAAGGATGACTGGGGTGTTGTGACGCATTCTTCCAACTATGATTTATTAAAACCATTATAGAAATAATATTCAGGATACTGGTTATAATACCAGTTATAATAAGTTCCAAACATAGAATGAGCAGGAAGCCCTTTTATCTTGATATTGTATGGAAACATACAATGGTTATTTTCATAAAGAAAATCAGAAGAGTCGTGCTTGTCAAACAGATTAAGCTGTTAGGTTGAAAACGGTTGTCTAAGTGGGTAGGTTTCTCGTATGTTGAAGTGTTGTTGATCAATTAATTGTTGTTGAGGAAAAACATATATTGGGTTTAAGAGGGAGGCATCATTTCCTGGCTGAAGGAACGTATGAATATTACCGCTTAATTCATGTGTATTAAACTGAATATATTGAGATTCTCGTATCCTCTGCACAACTCGAGGTGTTTGTACACCTCGCATTTCCCGATACACTTATGCATTCTGAATTTTCTGGGGTAATGGTAGATAGAATACATGTGATGTATTAATTATTTACTGTTGATTACCTGTAATTTTTACAGCTGATGGCATTTTAGGCAATATGCTTTGCTGGCTTAATTGTTTAATGGACACCCTCATATAATATTCCACCTGATCCGTTTTACTAGAAATGGATTTTTAGTCACCATTTCCAATAAAATGGATCAGGTGTTTGTGATCTATAAACCCAGTTATCGGATCACTGTTTGTGGCTTTATAGATCGCGATGCCTGAGCTAAAGCTGTTTGCTGAACTTGCGTAAACCAGTCATGGTTGCTTGGGTTTCTTCCAAACAGACTCTCGGCCTGTAATAGAAGAAAAATAGATATTACCTCGATTATATAGACAAAGACAAACAGTTGAACTGAAGCAATACATTAAATAGCAAACAATTATATTTAGAAATATTTATTATTTTGATCAATATTTGAAAAAAAAGCTGCTAAATATTAATTCAGGAATGTAATTAGTACTTGACTAAAACTAGCATCTATTTACATATTTAAAAGAATATTCCAGAGTATTTTTAACCGCAATAGCCATACATGATTTTAATGTTAATTAAGACAAACAAAAAAAGGTATTTAAAGCAGGAAAGGATACATTGTATTATAGCTTCAAAATTAGTAAGTCTTAATAAACTTTGAACGGAATATATCGCTACACGAATATTATTGGGAAAAACAATTCATAATTGTGAAAATAGTTACAGCCTTTTGATGAAAACTAGACTGTAGGTACAACTGAGGATAAAAAGTAAATTATCTAAGCTTATTTTATTTCAGCTGTACTTCACTTAGTGCTTGTTTAGTTATACAATTTATGTTAAAAGAGGGTGAAGCTGTCCCTCCTGTAATAAGCTACAAGCACTTTTTATAAATTCAAATTTGTAATTTCATAAGACATGTTGAACTTTCAGAAAAAGTTTATTTTAAGTATTTTGTGGTACCGTATTGATTTCCATTGTTTTTGTGGATGTATATACTTCAGCATTATTACCCAAATTTTGAACTTCTCTTTCTTTTGGTTCTTTATCATCGTTTCCCTGAAGCTTGTACTTGTTGTATAATAGAAAATACAGGAATCTGGTTATTTAAACCACTCTTAGTATTACTGTTGCATTCAAATAAAAGATTCGTTCCTGGAAACTGCTCAATCTTCTCATAAGCATGCTCATGTGAATCCTTATCTTTGTGTTGTACTGATTTCTCATTCAAAAAACGATCCTTCAACCATTGTGTTTATAGAAGCTCCAACTTTGACGATGACTCTCCTTTTTCCATTTCCATTTCTGGCTCTGTAGAAAGCAGTGTTTGAGCAAGAGCTGCTTTCTGAGCTTCTGCAAACCAGTCATGGCTACTTGGATTTTTTCCAAAAAGATACTCTACCTGTGGAAATACAAACATAGATTGTAATTAGCTTTTATTAACTCGATAAAAAAAGAAGCTTAACGTAGAAAATATATTTCCAAGCTAACTACTAAATAGGTTAATTTTTATAATTTCTATTTGCATTTTTGGATTTTATAACACTTGAGAGGGGTAGTTAGTCTAAAATAACACTTTGGAATTTCATCTTTTTTCTTCTGTAACATGTTTAATATATATATATATATTTATATATATATATTATATTTATATATATTATATTTATATATATATTTATATATATATATAAATATATATATATATGCACATGATTAACAAAAAAGCTAAATTGCTAAGACATTGTCATTGAGCCACAAACGGAAGTCCACATTAACGGTTTTGATATCACCTCTAATACCTGTCATTTGGCAAATTAATACGTGTTGATGGGATTGAATTTCACCACAACGACAAAATGGATTCTNTGACTCTCCTTTTTCCATTTCCATTTCTGGCTCTGTAGAAAGCAGTGTTTGAGCAAGAGCTGCTTTCTGAGCTTCTGCAAACCAGTCATGGCTACTTGGATTTTTTCCAAAAAGATACTCTACCTGTGGAAATACAAACATAGATTGTAATTAGCTTTTATTAACTCGATAAAAAAAAGAAGCTTAACGTAGAAAATATATTTCCAAGCTAACTACTAAATAGGTTAATTTTTATAATTTCTATTTGCATTTTTGGATTTTATAACACTTGAGAGGGGTAGTTAGTCTAAAATAACACTTTGGAATTTCATCTTTTTTCTTCTGTAACATGTTTAATATATATATATATATATTTATATATATATATATTATATTTATATATTTATATATATATATATTATATTTATATATATTATATTTATATATATTATATTTATATATATATTTATATATATATAAATATATATATATATGCACATGATTAACAAAAAAGCTAAATTGCTAAGACATTGTCATTGAGCCACAAACGGAAGTCCACATTAACGGTTTTGATATCACCTCTAATACCTGTCATTTGGCAAATTAATACGTGTTGATGGGATTGAATTTCACCACAACGACAAAATGGATTCTCTCTTAGAGCAACTCTATGCATGAAATCGGCATATCGTCCATATCCAGATCGTAATCGATTTAAGAGCACCCTTTGTTCACGATTCAGGTCATGTCCTGGAGGTTTCACCGTAGGTTCAGGAATAAATTGGGAAAGCTGGTTGTCTGTATTACTCCATCGCTGTTTCCACACATCAGCAGCCAAAGGTTTGACAGATGCTGTATAATTTATGGTGGAAGCTAAAAGGTGCATGCGATTCGAAAGTGGAACTCTGCTCTTCATCCTATTGCTTGTAAGTGGATATGGGACCAAGTTTTCAAGGATGTGCTCTTCCTCTGATAGCACACGATTATGTAAATTCAATATATTTTATTCCCTTCTTAAGTCGGCAGGTTCAATACCACAAAGAATAGGAAGAACATCAGTTGAAGTCGATTTTATACAACCACTCACTAGTCTTAAACATTTATTAAGTGGAACATCAACTTTATTGCAGTGATGGTTTTAGCTCCAAACAGGAGAACAATATTCAGCAGCAGAGTAACACAAGACCAAAGCAGATAATCTCAAAGTCAAAAAACCAGTACCCCAAAAATGAATATGATGAAGGTTTTTTAAATCCTAACCTTGTTGGAAGGTTAATTATGATAGCTTCTCATAGACCAGATTTTTGATATTTTTGCTGCAAGTTGGCATCCCAGTTTATTTGTAAGACGTTTTTGATTTTTTCTGTATGAAACAAGGAACATCCTAAAATGTTATGTCTCTTTCCTCAAGGCTTTCATCTCTTTTTTGAAAAAATACGCCATCATGAGCCAAATTACACTTTTCTTAGAGGTGGTATGCTACAAAATGATAGTTTTTTTCTACTCATATTAATTGAATATATATATATATATATATATATATATTAATATTGAAAAATGAATTTATGCTGAAAATGAAATTATACTGAATTACAATAATATTAAATATATATTTATGTTAATTGATTGCACTTATTTAACACAAACGATTTTTGTATTAGTACAGATAGAAATTTGTAACTGTTGTTGTTAATGGTGAGAAAAAATAATTGCCAGAAAGAAACAATTGCCATCCGAGGTCAAGCCAGTGTGTGGCAAAAAATTTCCAAAGAAAAAATACATAGCAGTCTCTCAGTAACTAAAAAAATATCTGACTTAAATAGTTCATTTTACAGTTTTATTGATATAGGATTCCATACGTGAGGAACATAACAAACATAACGATTCTAAAGTACGGCAGTATCTTGCATGTTTATGTCAGAGAATACTAAATAACCTATAACAACGTTTTACATTTTGATTCCATCTTCTTGGATGTCCTTGCATGTGTGACAAGAAACAATAAATGTTACAATCGACAAAAAGCTACTATGTCCTAGTATCCTTTATGTTCTGCAGATCCACTGATGTATATTTACATAATGGATTCCTTCACCTGAATCAAGGCAATTCTTATCGAGGAATGTCAGGTCAAGCAAAAGATACAGGAACAACAGGACAAGATGAAAGCGAAAAAACGATAGATATGATAATTAATGAATAAATCTAACAAGTGTTGTTATCTCAGAAGTGAAAATAATCTGCAAATAAACTATGATGCTATATTTTTTTGCAGAGATAGAAAATTGAACAAGTTGATTATGATTACTCTTGCGAAGTTTATTAGATTTTAATTTTATTAAAGGATTTTTAGCAACGTTTACCTTGAGTAAGGAAGAACAATTGGAAATGTTTTCTTGTCTTGTTTTTCACAATATTATTTGGATTTTATTCTAATTGAATGACACTAAGAATAAGCATACATATAAATGAAACCAAACTTACGTCTTCTGGTTTTAGAATATTCCCTTCTTTTGTCAGTGTAGAAGAACTAGTGACAACAGTTTCTTCATCATTATCATCATGGAATAAGATAGCTTAAGAGAAAAGACAATAAAAAGGGTAAACCTAATATTGCAGCTATTTTCTTACATGTCATCCCCCAAATCCCATGAAACAAAAGTTAACGTTTCTCTATGGTAAATGGAATTTATTATAGCCATTTCATATTTACTGAGTTGCTTTACTATAAGAAGGTAAATTTAGTTTAAGCAGTATTCAGAAAGTAACATAGCAAAACAAAACAGTACCCTGATATTTTAAAGGTGAAACTATAAAATATTAGAACATTACTGATTTGTTACACAAATGTGTTCAAACGCAGGTACTTATAAGAAACAACAATGATCAAAATTAAGAGCAGAGGTATCTGATATGCCCAAACTAGGCTAGTCACTTTTACTAATAAGCTTTTGCATGAATTACATTTATTTGGTCCAGCAGTCTTAATCAAAGAAACACAGTGTGCAATTCTGCACACTCTGCACACAAAATATCCTTTAACTCATTGTTTTCAGAAGTAATCTAATCGAGAGCAATAATTAAGTTAAATTTCTGTCTTACTTGACAACTTGGAATCATCATGAAATATCTGACTGAAGACAGTGACATCATTTGCTGAATGTGGTACATTGGTACTAAGATCAGCCTTTTTATCGTGAACCAACTCTTTGCTTGAGTTGACAAGTGTTGCAATTGTGGGTGTAGCTATTTCATGATTATCCTTTCCTTTAGACTGTAAATTGCACCCTTGTGACAAAATATTGAACAGTGGATCTTCTGTTTGACTACAGTATTGCTTTGCCAGATTCTTTCCAGAAGAGCATGACTCTAAAGTTTCAATAGTATTATTTCTTTTTTTATCAAATGCATTCACTCCTGATGTCTTATCTTCTTTCTGAATCTTTTCGTCTTCAAATGCTACAGATCTTCCTTGAATTTTAGGCCTTGGTATTGGCAGATTTTGCCCTTTTTCATAATTAGGACGCTGCCATCCCATAACATCAAAAAAGTCATTATTTCCTGCTTTTCTACGATCATCCTTTCTCTGCTTATCTTCTTCCATTTTTTTAAGCAATTTGTTTGGTTCAAAAATAGTAGATTGATCAATGTTTTTTGCCTGATGTTGATAAATATTTGGTACAGATGGTGGCTCATTTTTCACCCCCTTTGTACAATAATATCCATATTCTGGAATATAGGCTTGTTCCTGGCCTGAGTTGAAACGAAAATAGAAATTATAACAAGACAGAATTTCATGTGAAAAAACTGACCAGTGCGATAACTAGAAAATTTTTAACTTTTCTATCACTTACACAAACCCTCATTAATATCTTCCAACCAAATGCTATTTTTGTTGGCTTTCACCAAATAACGCAAAACATAAATTAAAGTTCCTAAAAGTACTTACTACTTTGTAACACACTTTATACAAAAAGAGCTCAAAAGGACTTTTGTTTCATCTTTCTTTGCCCGTTATTTATAATTAAATTTTACTATCTACAATTCCTTCTGCTATCTTCTTATCTATTTCATTGTTCTTTGAAATTCTGCTCTAAAAATAATTTTTTGTGAAAACAATAGTAATTTAATAAGCAATTTCCAATTTATACGTATGTAAATAAAAAATATAGAATAGTAATGCAAACGATTTGAAATTTGAAAGGAACACAAAACGAAAATACTAGTTGTACTGAACTGCATTATCTGGTACTGGGCAGGTTTTGATGGTAGTTAAGAGAGAGAGA
>RDPX01000291.1:464738-480818 GCA_003991215.1 Morbakka virulenta | reverse complement strand
GTTGTTACATTCACATTGACACAATTGGAATGAATGCTACTGAAATAAAGTTGACATGCTAGTTTCATTCAAGAAAGTGTTGGTCTTACGGATGTCAAGGGCGTATGGTTGTCAAAGTCTCATACATTGCACGAGAGCAGCGATATAAAGGGCACATAAATGAAAGGTTTCAGTTTGGGATTGCCAATATTACTGTATATTTTCTCTGTTGCGCTCCCTACTTTATGGTGCAACAAAAGAGTTGTCCATTATAAAGAAAACAATATCTAGTTACAAATCAGATCAAAAGCCAAAAAAATCTGGATATGTCCCATAAAGTCAATTTGACTGAGAAAAGCCTGTAACGTCCAAAGAACAAGTTGTTAAAGGAGGATAGTAATAAGAAAATGTTGAACATAAAGATGATATTTGTTCTTCTTTTTCTATTGATGTGTCGATAGTCAACAAACTTAATTTGTAGTAGAGACCTAGAAATAAATCGTATGATTAAAATTTGTATCATAAATAGGAATAACTGTATGAGACTCAAGTTAAAATTGCTTTTCAGATCCTAGGCTTTTTCGTTATTTCGTAAGTCCTTGTAAACTTAGACAGCTTCTTACTTTTTTCACCCTCTCAATGCAGAAATTTTTCACTATAGTTTTATTTGTGATAGATATTCTCCAGAATCATGTCCAATTTTGTCAAATAAAGGCAACTCACCTGAAGATGTATTTAAATATGAAGTGTTGAAAATTATTGAAAAGATACACACCCTAATCAATTAATACTAAGAGAAATAAATGTTCATATTCTGAAAATGAAATTGTAAAGCAAATAAGACGATGTTTTAATTTTTTTAAAAGAAGGCAAATTTTTGAATAGAGTTTATAACTGTGATTTGTAATTGAAGTTAAATCATCTTTTTTATGAAGCAAAAGCTGTCCAAATCATACCAGACTAAATTTCTGAAAAATTGAATATTAAAAGAGATGTCAACCAACTTTTTTACTAATGTACTAGACAAAATTTTCAGAATAAGCAACATTTGGATTAAGTGATTGAATAAATACCAAGGATTCTTACAGAACCTTTGATTTGAAGATAGCATTATACTCTTGGCCCATTGCCAACAAAAGCTAAGAAAGAAGTATTATTTTATAAAGAGAAATCATAGGAAGACAATATGAAATGATAATAAATGGGACTACGACAAATATCATAGAGTCTAAGGCAGCTAAACAAAACAAAGAAGAGAAGTAAACATAGAAAACGACGTCATCGAGGATGCAAATGAATCGGTATATAAATGCCAAATCTTTATCCCAGGAAATAAAGTAGAAAGAAAAGGCCATACAAGAATAACAACTGAATTTAAACAATTTGGTAAATGCTCCACCTCTCTGAAAAATCCCTACATCAAGACCAATATACATGAAAAGGAAGATTATCAATGACATCATCCTTCAAGCAATGGCACACGACATGAGAAAAGGTCGCTAAATCTATGGCAGAACCAATATCTCAGTACTGCTAAGAGAAGCATAATATGATTGATGTCAAACATCACGAGAAAACCCGGTGGGGGAGTTATAATAATCTGAGGAATCAAATAAGATGAAGAGAAAGCGGAAAGGGTCAAAAAACTTAAGTGCAATGAACTGGACATTTAATCGCGATGGGCAACAAGGGATGGACAAAGGAATTCGAAGAGTAGACATCAAGAGTCTGGACAAGACAAACTGGAAGGCCGAAAGTGCTATGGAGGTATAAAAGGGGAGAAAAAAAGAAAATCAATGGTGACAAGAGCAAGCAAGACACAAGGTAGACAATTAGGGCAATTAGAAAAGTAAAGAGTTTGAGAAGGAAATCTGGCTGCAGTAGGATATTATTATTATTATTATTATTATTATTATTATTATCAAATATTTATGCAGGATAATACAGACAGTTGTACAATATATCAAAATATTTACACTGTTTTATTTGGGTATTTGACGTGAAGAATAGTTCTTAGTTGCTTGAAATCACGCAAATAAAAATAAAATAAAGACAGGGCAGTTTTCTTTAGTTTGTATATCCTAAATGTACTATCTGAACACATCATTTGTGATGAGGCACAGGAAAGGCAGGGAGCGACGTTTTTGACTTAAAATACAAAGAGATAGAATGTACTTAGGAAATTTTGAAAAGAGGTTTTACAATAATATAAAGAGGAGATGAAGGAGAGCAAAAATGAGATGGATAGATTGTGTCCAGTAATAAAAACCTCATTTGAACTATGGAGATTAAAGGATTCGTAAAATATCAATTTTTTAAATTGAAAATAAACTTTTTAATTTAGATATTTCATTTTTGTTCCATATATATTATGGCAATATATTATATGTATTGACTAGCATGATTTTTCAAATAAACCATTGGTGGTATAAAACTAAAAAATCACTTTTTTACAATTACGTTGATTTTCGTCGAGGGCTATTTCGCTGGCAATCGACTGTACCAAAGGCGCCAGAATAAGAAAGCGGAAAGGAAGTGTGATTTTTATTCAATATTTGAAAACAGAGAGAAGGAATAGAAAGTCCGTCACAATTTTATGTGATAGGCTGTGAAAAGCTCTTCACATTTGGTGGCTGGCTATCTAAAACGGTTTTTAACTGAAGAAAAATTCATTTTGTTTACGAAAGTGAGGTGATGAAAACTGAAAATGAATTGACTCTAATGTTCCTAAATGAAAGGGTCGGTCAATTATTTTGAACTGATTTATCTCGAAATTTTCTCTACATTTACGGTTTAACAGCAAATGCTGTGTATTAACAGAAACAGAATTCACAATTTCGCTTGTATCCGTGCGTTGTCTTTTTTGTGGAATTCGACAAACAAATATTCTATTCTATGTATCGGAGATGTATGCCCTGCATACCTGGCATCACACCGGCACTTAAACTCATACACAACCATACTCAAATTTTTGACAGGCAAGACATTCTTTGCAGAGGAAGGAAGTATTCTTCGCGAAGTGAAAAGAACTTTTAATTTTAGTACCACGATAATACTGTATTCAAGCGGTTAGGGTTTTTATTCAAAGTTTTCCTTCTCCTAGGTGGAATGCCAACCAAGGCAAATGAGCTCCACCTGCCCAGGGCTAACAGGTACTACACCTTGGCCAAGGGTGACCAGGAGGTAGTTGTGGCAATGGGTAACCTCATTCGCCCACGTCAAAACTCCACAACCGGATGCATTTTAACGTCATACCCAGGACGTTTATTATTATTATTTTTATTATTATTATTATTATTATTATTATTATTATTATTATTATTATCTTAGTTTGTAGCATTTGAAAATCGACCAAGATAGATAGATACATGTATTCAAATTCCACTTATTGATTGGATGCACTTTTCATTATTACACTCGTATTGGGTATGAGGTTTTGGCCTGAACTGGTATTTCTGAGAATTGACAACAACTGGAACTGAAAAGTTGATTGATTGTGATCAACAGAGGAGGTGAAAAACAAGACAAGTGGATCCTTGATGGTCATATGTGGTGTTAGTGAAGGAACAGTCGTGGTAAAAAAAAGACTCTATACGAAAATGATAGATTGTTGGATTAGGTTCTCTCACCGAAAGTATTGCATTAAAAGGTAGTAAATGGTGGGCTGATATGTCTGGTGAAGAACACACAGTGGAAAAAAAGTCAACCTCTGGTACTTCAGATGTTGGGGACGTTCTATTTACACCGCCGGTTTATCAACAGCGTTATCAAGTCGTTAGTGAGCTCATAAGAAAGCACGATGTAAAGAAGGTAAGAGCTGTTATCCAATCCCTGTACCTCTACACATCGGAAATTAACAATTCACGATGGTTTGTGTGGATCTGATATTAAAATCTCCAAGTTTAAATAACGCAGTAACATTCGCTAAGAAATGCAAAGTGAATTTTACGTTACCCAGGTGACTAGATGGGCTGGGTTGTAGCTAATTAAGGAAAATAGTTGGTTGCATATTTCATACTGACCGGACTGAATTTAAGTTGGTGGTACTTTTGTAATGACACCAGCCGGGCAGCAAGTGAAGCAGTAACAGCCAGTAGCACATACAATTCAGAAAGAAACTAAAGCAACCGAAATCTTTATAGATGTTCATGGAGAATGGACTACTGCATTTAATTTTGAGCCCTCAATAATATTTTTTATTTTCTAATAACTATTTTTTACTTTTTATTTGATTGATAAGAGATAGTTTCTACTTCTGACCAAGTCAACCTGACAAAATATTAGTTATTATTATTTTTTTTATTATTACATGTTGTAAAGGTGATAATTATTATGTACTATTAGTGCATGCAGTACGCGAGTGCCTTTAAACACCATTTGTTGCCATAGGTAGCAAGGTAATGAAATACCATGTACCCAAGAAGTGAATCAATAATCCACCAAATATTATACCATAAAGATCAATTGAAAATTGGTAATTTATAAGAATATCACCTGATTGATGTGCAAATTATGATGTAAAATATTTTTTAAATTTTTAATGGTTAAGAACCATACAAGGTATAACACCCTAAGTGTATGGAAGTGTAAAGATATGACTGAAAAAAGAAAACAAATAAACAGCAAAAAAGAACAATATGAAGCCAAGAGATGAGTTGAAATTAAACTTAATAGCATTTAAATCATATGATGTAGGAATCCTTTCAGCTACCAAAGAGTTCAACAATCTAGCAGTGCAAGGAGCAAGCTACAAATTTTTAAAGATTTATTGCAACAAGGGACAACTGCATAAGGATGAAGATGTTGAAAAAATTGTGTCACACCAGATGCAACAAACTGAGCTGTTGCCAATTAGGAAAACTCAGCAGAACCCTTCTGATGATAATACGTAAAGAAAAGGTCAAGACAAGCCACATTTCAATGATGAGATAGAGGCTGAAGCATAGCATCAGGATTTGGAACCATCAAATTACAAAAATATCTCTTAACACAATCAAGACCATCTAGATAAGATGACAGAGCACCTGTCAAGGTATGGCAAAAGCAGTCAATGCAGAGCCTATGGTAGATTTTTAGAGATACATTCCAGCACAAAGCAAAGAACCAACCTTTTTAGAAGCTTATTTGCCAATACATGGAATATAAGAAGCCCAAGAAAAATCTGGAGAAATTGGCAAACCAACCATTCTTGTTGATGAACATTCTTCAAGAGGAGAGGCAATGTCACTAGGGTTGACAAAAGAATGATATTCCATGAATGGAGTTAAATAATAACTGGAGTTAGATAAGAATTCACCATTCTATTGAATGATATCAGTTGTCTTTTAGCTGCATTGGAAGAAACCAGCCATTTCCTCCCCCATTATCTGTTGCCTCTTTCTTCAAAGGTCAGTTTCTAAATCTTTTGCAGGTTTGACTTTTGTCTGATGAGTGCCAGAGTACAGGATAGTGTCATCAGCACAGATGTTGGTAAACTAAAGCACAGAAGCATGGAAGATCACTGATGTAAAAAAGGAAGAGTTTTGGACCAATAATTGTAGCTTGAGGAAAAATAGCATTAATGGAAAACTTATCATATGTAATTCTGTCTATTGTGACACACATTTTATGATCCAAGAGAAAGATCTGAAGGATTCCAAAGATCCACCCACAAAATCCATAACTAAAAACCTTATAAAGCAATCCAGTATACACACCTTATCAAATTTCTTTAATATATCAAGCACTGTAGCTCATCCTTCACCAGACATATCCATAAACCCATAGTAAACATCAACAAAAGGACCTAGGTTCCTCAACAATTCTACAATTACATTGTTGATAATTCATTTAAAAATTTTACTAATGACAGAAGGAAGACTTGGAGGTGGATATTTGTGAGGATTAAATAAATAACCTGCATTCCTCAAGAGAGGAACACCATTAGAAACTTTCCAGGATGTCAGAAAACAAGAATCCAATAAATATAGGTTTAGAAGGTTATAGAGCAAGGAAGAGAGGTCAGTAGTTGATTCTTTCAAAACAACTACCAGAATTATATCTTAACCATGAGCTTCAGATTGATCAAGGCCATGAATAATCTTTCAAACTAACCTTGGATTTATGATGACTGAGTCTATAATTTGAGCAGCTTACAGAGGGATCTCTGACAATGAAACACCAATGTAATTTAGCCTTTTGTCTAGAGGACAGAGAAAACTGAACACCATAAAAAGTTGGAGATGTAACTGACTTTCCAGAATTTTTAACACTTTTGCAAGTCTTTTAGAAAGTTTTACTTTAAAGTGTAACAGAATGTGCAGGACAGCCACACAAGAACGAGAAGGAATTAAATATATTCCTAAGCAAATTTTATTAAAGATTTAATACAACAGTGATAACTAAACAAAAAACAAACAAATGGATGGCAAATAAATAGGAACACTAATAATAACATGTATTTCATAAGAAACAAATCTACCCACTTTACAACCTTATGCAAAAGTGTCTTCAGCACCAATAATCAAGTCAAAACATAATTAACTTTACTGAACATGTTTCTTTTATAGTGCAATACAACAGTGTGGGAAAGTGTATTTGTTGCACTTTCACAGCTGTACCTACTCAATAAGGCCACAGACAGGTAGGTTTGATAAGCATTTTTAGCCAAGTGCTAATCATTGGTTGCTAGTAGAATTGATTAAAAGGACAGTATGGTACAAAAATATAGTTCAATGACCCCATCACATAAGTCTTCAAGTACAAATACATTCTGGAACCACTCAGCTCAGAGAGATTTAGCATCAGAAATCACCCATTTAGAAACTTTATGAGTCCATCTTAAAGAAACCCAGGATTCAGCAGTTCCATCACATTGAAACTGAACATAAAAGTGATTATGATAAGCAATACAGAAGAACAATGAGCATTGAATGATGGAGGAGAATGAGGTTTGACATTATAACAATGACTAGATACATATGTTTCAATACTGACTTCTACGCATTTTGTGAAATCAGTTGTAGCACTGAAAGCTGATTTACTAAACAATAAATCCCATTGGATATCTCCAATAAATTCATGAAATCCATCCCAACCAGGCTGTGAAATTTTTAATGTTTTATATATGTAATTTGATATAGTTTAATTTTATGCCATTTAGTATTTTTATTACCAACCTTTATTCCTGCTGCCACCAGTATCTTTAGCATTGGAGCATTGTATTTTCACAATCAAAAAATTGACATATTTTGAAAAGCTAGAACTGTATCTATTTTTGAAATAAAATTGTTTTTTAGAATGTTCCTAGAAATGTATTGTATATAACTAGTTGATGATTAAGACATAAGGTAGGGATACCATGCTTTTATAGTTTTTTTTGTTCTGATAAAATATAGTTTTTAGGACTTCGTAGACATACAAATATATATAAATGTAGATTTTATGACAAATTAGATGCAGCAATGTTAAACAAACATGGTGTTACTTCTTTTAGTTTTTAGATATTGGCTGTGCAGAAGGGAAACTCATAAGCCATGTAAAAATGTGCTGCCCAAATCTTGTGGAAATTGTTGGTGTGGATATTGATGGGCAGCTTCTTGCTGCAAATAAATTCAGATTGCAGCCAAGAGTTTTTGACTTCATTTTCAAAAGAAAATATCCCCTTAAACTTTCTTTTTATCAAGGTAATTTTTAATTTTTAATATTGTCTTATAATTTGTTGTTTGATGTTTGACAGATTTATAATCCTGCTATCTAAGGAAAGTGTACTCTTTTCATTGAATTTGGAAAGGTTAGTAGAGGTAAAAATGGCATTACCTTGTTTAAGTTTTACCCAATTATTTGTAAGTACCAAATGGTCACTTGACGATATACTGGTTTTCCTATACCTACTGGGGAATATGTTATCATTTTAAAGGGTCACAAGTGTTGTGGTTGGGAGCAGTGCACACCTACTGTTTCTTTTTAGCATATCATTTTTCACTGATGCAATATTGAAAAGCAGGTAAGAAACACTTTTGAACCTTCTATTATATAATATAATAAAATATAGTATAGTATAATATAATATAATATAATATAATATAATATAATATAATATAATATAATATAATATAATATAATATAATATAATATAATATAATATAATATAATATAATATAATATAATATATTATAATATAATATAATATAATATGATATAATATAATATAATATAATATAATGTAATATAATATAATATAATATAATAAAATATAATATAATTTAATATAATATAATAGAATAGAATAGAATAGAATTTAATTTAATATAATATAATAAAATATAATATAATATAATATAATATAATATAATATAATATAATATAATATAATATAATATAATATAATATAATATAATATAATATATTATAATATAATATAATATAATATGATATAATATAATATAATATAATATAATGTAATATAATATAATATAATATAATAAAATATAATATAATTTAATATAATATAATAGAATAGAATAGAATAGAATTTAATTTAATATAATATAATAAAATATAATATAATATAATATAATGTATAATGTAATTAATATATATTATAAAACTGTATAATATAATGTAGAACGGACATCCATTTTGGTGATCTTTGTTTCAGTGAATATCAATGACATAGACAGATATTGAACATAAGTACAAAAATAGGGTAGAGGATCAAGTTTTAAAAAATTGGCGTACGGGCATACGATCGTGTAGCGAAACTAATCTATTACACGCTACAAACAAAGCTAGGTCTATGACTCCATGCAAATTTGAAGTATCTGTTGCAAAGTTTGTTGACAATTTGTCAGAAAATTAAGCAAAGACGTTGTGCTGCTTTTCAACTCAGCCAATTGGATCGTCCAAGAAGGACTTGTATTCAAAAAGTTTTTCTCGCTTCTAAGTTTGCAGGTTAAAAACCTTGTTCCAGTTAGGAAAAATTACCGGAATGATATCAGCTGCCATGTGTTTGTCAGCGTCATCGTGCCTACCATTTCCGAACCACTGGACGATAAAATATGAACCCATTGTTGAAGAAACACTGGGGAAGGTAATACTAGGTAATACAGAGAAGGAGGACTTTGATTGTGGAACAGAAAAGATCCCACGAAAGAAGATGATATTTGTACAATATCGTGGAAAATGTACAGAGAAATATGCACGTGCCCTGCTTAAGCTACAAGCTCCGTGCAGAGTTGTTATGACACTGCAGAAGCTCAAGACTGTGCTACCGCCATTGAAAACTCCCGTGGAAAAGATCTTGAAAAGTGGTGTGGTTTACAAGATATCTTGTCCAGCATGTTATGCCTGCTATGTCGGTCAAAAAAACCGTCATCTTACCACCCGTTTTAAGGAACACATGAAACCGTCTGCATCAGTAAGAAAGCACCTGAAACGTTGCAACTGTTCCACAGGCTTAGAAAAAGTGGAGATTTTGAAATCTTCAGCAAGGGGACAGGAATACGTAAAGACCTTGGAAGCTTTGTTCAATGAGGAGATCAAACTAACCATAAACAGCAAAGATGAATATAGGAGCAGGGCGCTAACAATAAATTTTTAATTGTTGTTAGTTCCCTAACCACTATACCTACTTTGGACATGCTTGTGTACAATCTTATTATTTTCTAATTTTTTCATTTCGATCTGAGGATGAGAGTAATCTCGAAAATATTTATAAATAATTATAAAATCTGTCTGGTTTGATGCGTGAATGAGGTAAAATATCCGCCTCTCTCTTTGTTTCGTATTCCTCAGATGGGTCCACGAGCTTCGGTGTAATAAAACAAGAAATTGTTTTTATCTCGATTTGCTTTAATTCAAGAACCAGACAAAGTGGATGCTTTTGGTATACTAACTGGCATCGAGAACGTGTTGAATGAAAACATATTCGTCAATAACATATATTCAAAGGTAGTAGTTAATTGTAACTTCGACGGATTTTTCAGAAAGATGCCTGGCTTGTCTATGTTGTGCAGCGCCCTGTCAAGAAGTGTGACCTGCTTGAGACAATGAAATTTCAACCAGGAAAAATTATGCATCGTTTAATTAAGGAATTAAATGAATCAAATAACGAAGTACTGATAAAGAACCGAAACTTAAACAATTAGATAACTCGGAGATTACTATAAGAAAATTATGCTCCTGACGCAATTTCTGCTGGGCTCGCCAATATTTCAATTCCACACAAATTGATACATAAAAGAGCCCTTGTCATTGCTTACGATTTTCGACTTCAAAAAACCTGGTCTTTATCTCTTGCTGGAGACAAGGCATCATTTGGTTGCAAAGAAATCAATGATCTTGTGAAGTTCAACCACACTCATTGCTTTATCACAGAAGCCGAATCTAAAAATCCTGTTGCTTTATGGCCAATTCTGCGATCTTGTGTGATCATGCGTAGAAACGATAAGGTGACATCTTTATATTGCTGACAGAAAGATCGATAGAGGTAAACGGTATTCTGGTTCTTGTGGAAATAATGGTGACAATGGCTCTGATGCCGACTGCATGCAAATAAGGCTTTTCTGCAATAAACAGGGAGAAAAACAGTCTTTTCACAAGTCTTGGTAACCAAACCCTAGAAGATATACTACTCATTTCAGGTAATGGTCCGGAGCTCCAGGAACTCGATGCAAACCTAGCTCCGAAGAAAACGGTTGACTGTCGCCATGAAGGTACAGGACCGCGTGGCCCTCAGAAACGCACTGTCACTAGCAGGTTTTCACAGGTCAATGATGTGAAGAGCGTAGAGAGTGAAACTATTAATGAAATAATAAAGATTTAAACAATTAAGTATTTAGTTTAGACTACGTTGAATGCAACAACAAGCAATTTACATTGCCAATTTTACTAGGTATGGGTTTTTTAAGTTTCAATTTTTGAAATCTTATTACAAAAGTTTGCTTCTTCGAAATTACGGCAGTTTGAGGTTTTCATAATTTTATTTGTTTTGAAAATATTTGCATTTATAAACTAAAAAGCTTAAAATTTAAATTAAAGTTATCAATACTGAAGCAATTATCAGCTAGATCCAAAACAATGGTTTTCATTTTGTGAATGTCTAACAAAGATAAAACTGCATGAGTTATATCCTTGCCTGGTTGTGTACACAGAAAATAACTTTGAATAGATTTCTCGTTCGCCATACAGCCCCATCCGTACACCCATACTATTACTCAGCGTATGTACTCGTACGCATCAGAAAAAAAATTAATGTTCCGTGGAGTCATTCATAGCCCATTAGTGAAAAATACAATTTTTTTAGTCCCCATTTTTTAACTCTTCCCTAAACTTCAAACGCTGTTATTTCATGGCGTGGTTAACCACCTTGATGAAAACAATTGATTGACCCAACCTACTGACAAAGCTATAGATTTTGTCCAATAAGTTAAGCACGATTTTTACTATTTAGTTTGTGATAGCTACCTTGTGGTTTCATGATAATACAACAGATTTGTGATTGCAAATATAAAGCAAGAAAACAAAACCGAATAAGGTCATCTTGATAACTTTAAAATTCAAAGTATTGATCAAGAAAATAACCAGATTATATCAGAGTCTAGTTTTCGATACCTTTACAGAATCATCGTCAGGACAGTAAAAATACATTTGAAAACAAGCTATATTTACAAGAAATTTGTTGCATAAAAAATAATTAATTAATTAGAAAGCAATCGTGGGGAAAAGAAATGAAGATATGTATAAGGAAGTTAAAACAATTGCATCTCTCGAGAGATTTTTATTCCGCAATTTAAAACCTGCTTTAAATTACGGATAAAAAGCTTCTCGAGATATCTCATTCAAAAATACCTTCTCTTGCCCTCCCCGAGCAATTAAGAAGGAAGTATCATTTAGAGTCTTTGCCATTAACCAATAATTAGTTGCCTATTGTTAGCAGTCTTGAAGTCAGTGTTAAATAATTTTCTCTATAATTCTAAAACTTACATGGCATATTTGAATTTAATCTTGCTTTGAATTGGTTTTTCTTTCTATACTCCATCTAAAGGTTCTGTTACAAAGCCAGACAGAAGACTTTCAGGTTATGATTTCATTGCATGTGTTGAGTTGTAAGTGATATATCTTATATTTATGATATTTGTATTCTTGATTTATCATCTTACCTTTAAGTAGGAGTGATGAAGAGGAACTCTTGCGTTTGTTTAGGTTGTACTTAAGTTCATTATATTTTTTGTTTGATATTTTAATATGGAAGGAAAGTATTTTCAAAGAGCGACGTCGCACCGCGTTTCATCCCCACCGCCAAAAAGGCAAGAACGAGTCACACCCGGAAATAATGACACTCCTCCTCCAAGAACCGCAATAACAATCATAGTTTGTTTTGAAATAGATAAAAAAGACAACGCCTCACCACAGAGAAAGGCAAATGCACTACGCATCTGCACACATGTTATGCATCTCGACACATAGTAGAACACTATTTTTTGTGTACGTGGCTTAAAGTAGCATACGGCCTTCCCACCGAAAGAACGAGGAAAAAGGGTGGTATGGTGCTGTTGGAGATTTTCCTCTTGGAATGGTAAATGAAGTGTTACCCAGAACAAGAGTACAGGATCCTGCGAGAGGACTTTTTCACATGGCCAATATCAAGAGTTGACATGCCTAGGGTGATATTAAAAGTTTAGCTTTGGATCTTGCAGTTCAAACTAGGAATCGAATTGTGGAGCCTGTTTTATGGCTGGGGAACAGAGAAAAATCTGCGCATATCAGTGATGTTGTAAAGGGTTTGAATTTGGTTCTGAAGTAAGGCTTGCATTTGGTAAAGATAATGGCAGACTCTATGACACTCACAAAGTGGCTCAGAGAAGTGCCTGAAAATGAGAATAAAGTATGAATTACTGAAATGTCAGAGATATTGGTTCCAAGAGGGCTACTCTTTGTTTGAGATAATGCATGGGATCTTGGGTAGGAACTGACTGTTACTCTCACTCTGTCATAGAGGAACAGAGCTTATTCATTGACGAGAGTGTCAAAGGCATGACTTTTTGAGGTTGTTATTACAACAGGTACGTTCCCTTCTCATGTTTAAAACTTTTGAGGGTGGTTTCTGGCCGATGAGTCTAATGGAGGTGTTGCAGATGATTCAAGAAGTTAGGGTTGCTAGCAGGAGCGGCAATAATTGGCTCTTCGACTGGACGGGGCAAACACCAACATGTCACCAGAATTTTCAGTGTTAAAGCGGTGTTTATAGAAGATTGTAGTGAAAGCAAACACCGTTGAAAGTGAGAAGTGACACAGGAGCAGGTGCACACTAGTTGCCTTGGGTGCGTTAGAAAGGATTTTTTGCGCAATTACATTGTGTTACTGAAATGCTATTGTTGTTGTTATGGTATTTTTAGTCAACAAGTCATATAAGATTGTTCTTTGTTGGTACAGTGGTTTTTCGCTTGATCTAATTGTTGAGTTTATACTATCGTAAAGTACTCGTAAGTTTCACCTTATTGTAGCAGCCGTCTCATAAATACCGTTTTTTCTACCTTCTTCTTCCTGGTTCTATTGTGGTTGCAAGAGGTACTGTACAACGATGGTTTACCGTTTCGTTTAGCGTGAGTTTGCCATATTTTTGGGGGGTTTTTGCAAAGATAGACTTAAGTCAAAAAGCAATTTTTCACTGACAGAAATTGTTCACCTGAGAGACGGGCCACTCCTTCCACCTGGTCCAAAACATCAATTATCTCTTCCAAAGGACTTTGGCTGAAAGTGAATATCGGAGCTTATGTGCTTGTTTGTGACCAGTTACTTCAATGCAAGTTCCAGCACCCACATACTCAAGAATGCATGTGACCAATTTTAATAGACCCTGAGGGATATCTAATAGCAACATATGGAGCGTTGATTAAATAGGCAGTAGCTTTGCTTTGCATAAACAAGCATTCCTTATTCTTTACTTTTGTAGGGTTGAGCATCTTCAAATCAACGAAGTTTCTGCATTTTCACAGGCATTACTTGGCATTTTTGCGCCCAAAATTGCAATAGTAACCACTCCAAATGCAGACTTCAATGAAGTGTTTCCAAATTTTAAAGGGTTTAGACATCCAGATCATAAGTTTGAATGGACTAGAGAGGAATTTCAAACCTGGTGAGTCTTATTTCATAGACATATTGCTAGTGTATTTCGTTAACATGCCTTTGGTTGAAGTTATTTTGTACATATTTCTAGTGCTGTCAAACTTAAAGCTAATGGCAAACGCTGAAAGATGAAAATTGACATTTTGAAAAATTATTGTTGTTATTATTGTTATTATTTGAGTTCATTTCACTCCAAAAACGTTTTTGGTGGACTTTTCTTGCAGTTCCAGTGGCAACAAGCCTCCTCAGAGCTCTAAGACTTCCTTATGATTCTGGCTGTGTTCAACAACGCACTGGTTTGCATGGTTTCATCCTCGTTCGGATTCCGATTAGGTTTTATCTATTTTTCAACGACTCAGGAGCTGTTCCCAAGGCCCCAATAACTATTGAAATAACCGTTACTTTCTTTTTCCATAGAACTAGCATTGTTATTAGTATTGTTATTGTTATAATTTTTTTATTCAACCAGTTATACAATTCTGTCTTATATGTAAACGATAAATTACCAATATACAACATGTGTATGTAACTGAAATTTAAAAGTAGGTACTAATTATATTCTCCTAATGTCTCCCGGCCCTTTTTAGAGCCTTGATAGAAGTTACTGTATTCGTCTCAGCTGTTAAACCCTGTATGGTCTAGGCCAGCTTTAGAATTCCGAAGTTAGCAGATACCAACAAATTTAAAAGCAGATGGTTGGAATAGCATAACCACTTAATCAGAAATTATGTTTGGAATTAAGTAAAAGGACTTGGGTCAAATAACAAAATTTGTCAGCTGAAATAAGGTAGACAGTTCATGCCAGAAGTCTAAACAAAACTTATCTCATGAAGATTCGCTTTCCTCGCGTAAGCATTTATAGTTCTTTGTCGTTAATGGTGTTTTATACTCTGTTTAAGTTCTTTTATTCCTCCTCCAAGATATCCAATAATCGTTGATATCACCGTTATCGTATATCCTTCTCTTCTTTCACGCAGTTCGAAACACAGATGTTGGTACGTTTGTATTTTCCTTTCCCGTTTGGTTTCGCTATTCGATTCATTAGGACATCCACATCTTCTTTTTGCCGTAGTCTTCTAAAGTGAGATCAATGATGATAAAACATGCTTTAAAACGTTTTTTGTACTTCAGTCGTTTGAACATGCCAAGATAAAGCTATGATCCTGAGGCTAAGTCATTGAAAGAGTTCTTCGTAGCAAATGTGCAGTTCCATGAAGCACCGTTTTCTGCAGTTTATCGATTCTAATATAACCAGGTATTCGTTCAACATAGCGATTTTTATCTTTTGTAATAAGTAATAAATTCCTAATACAACTGGAATGACAGTCGCTTTAGTGAACCTCATTTTGCTATTTTCTATTTCGAGATCTTTGTACTTTGAAATCTTGCCAATCTCTTTTGTCGCAACGTTTCTTTCTGATGGTACAGCCATATCAATTAAAGTGCATAAACTCTTCGATTTGTCTTGATTAATATATCCGGTCTGTTTGCTTTGATTTTTTGACTTTAACATTTCCTTCAGAAGCTTTGTTTAGTTTATGTTCATACCATTTGTTAGTGACGGAGTAGGAGAAGAGATGATGAGCCTCATTGAAATATTCCATTTTTACGTCTAATGGGATTTGTTGTTATGCAACCAAAGTAAAAATTAATTATTATTGTTGTTTACCATGTATTTATGCTATGTTTCATTCATTTGATTACATCTGAGAAAATTGTATGGATTTGCATTACTTTAATTATCCAACTACGCGAAACACTGTCAAAAGCTTTTCTGTAGTTTATCCAGGCAGTACTTAAATTCTCTCTCTTAGCCGTACGATCTTCAAGAATCAATCTATTTACAAGAAGCTGTTCTTTCCGACCATAAAGAGAGAGAGAGAGAGAGAGAGAGAGAGAGAGAGAGAGAGAGAGAGAGAGAGAGAGAGAGAGAGAGAGAGAGAGAGAGAGAGAGAGAGTGAGAGAGAGAGAGAGAGAGAGAGAGAGAGAGAGAGA
>RDPX01000291.1:435803-456332 GCA_003991215.1 Morbakka virulenta | reverse complement strand
AACAGCACATGACCTTGCAGTTGGGGCCTGTTTAGGTTTCCCAGTTTAGGTGACCCATTCTGCTTAAAACGGTCTGCGTAGCGAGGCTTCACCCAAGACTTTAGGACTAAGTAACAAAGTAAGAACTCGGTACTCAGCCCTTCAGAACAAGAGATCCACGCTCACGACACCTAGATATGATGCTCCCCCACTACTCCCGCCCGTTAAAGAGAAATGCATGATGTGTCAGCCCTTCCAGGACATCCACAACCGGTTAAGGTCAGGCAACTGATTGGCAAGTCTGCGGTTTGAGCCGGAATTATTATTATTATTATTATTATTATTATTATTAATGATGAAAGAGATGATGATGATAGTGATGAAAATGATGATGACGACGACCCCGACGACGACGACGACGCTGTGGTCATTACAATTGGGGAAAGAGAGAACCAGCTTCTTTTAAACTGTTTTACTCGATGGTGTCAATGGCCCAACATGATCATCAGGGCTGATAAATGTGCCACATTCGGCATCAAAAAATTCACAACAAGATCTCTTCAATTTCAACCCAAACTTTTTGTTAATAATGAAACTGTATCTCCTGTAGCCATGGGAGATGCCTTACTTATCTCGGACGTTACTATGAGTTTGAAATGACCAATCAATCTCACAAATCTAAGCTTCTGTCTGGTTTACTAGATCTTCTTAAACAAATTGATTCATTTACCTATCCATCCAAAACACAAACTGCGCCTCTATAATGAATTTGCCCTCCCAAAGGTTTCCTGGCACCTTACTGTTTCAAATGTTTCTAAAACTTGGGTGGCAGAAAATCTCGACAACCTGGTCTAAATACATACGCCAGTGGCTTGATCTACTTACAAGTGCCACTCTTATCTCCATTATTCTTTCCAAAAATAAATTTGGACTTGACTTCCAGTTACTTATCAAAAGCTTCTACAGTGCCAAACTGTCACCCTTAGCGCTCTGAAGTTGTCACCAAATGATAATAACTGAACATTTTGGAAAAAGACAAGGAATAATATCAATATACAATACGATATTTATAAAAATACAAAAGAAGTTTTGAAAGCTGTGCAGACAGAACACAAGGAGAGTTTACAAAGTCATCTTACTATTCAAGGTACCATCCTCTCATTTCTGCTTGACAACGCAACTTCAAAATACAACAAGTTTTGGTCTGATGTTCAAAGGAAGCTGCCCAAAAATATCTCTTTTTCATTCGTTATCTGAATAGCACCCTTGCAACTCGTTAAAATCTTTCCAAATGGAAACTTAGTCTATCGTCTTCTTGCTATTCCTGCTTTGAACCCAAAACCTTTCTTCATGTTGTCGGTGGCTGCAAAAGGTACCTTTAAGAAAGTCGTTATACTTGGCGTCACAACTCAGCATTATAGTTTTTAGCAGGAGCTCTCAAATCTCTTGAAGGATGTACAATATACGCTGATATCTGTGGATTCTTATCGCCATGCATTATAACTGGAAATGCCTTGCGACCTGATTTGCTCTTGGTTACTGAAACAGTTGTACTTACTTGAATTAACGGTGAGGTATGAAACAAACCTGGATGAAGATGCTTCTCGCAAGTATGGAAAATATCGTTCTTTGATTCGTGATTTACATTCCAGCTTTTCGAAAGTTAGTTTCGTAAATCTCTCCATTACCTCTTTAGGTATATTTGGTTAATCTCATATTTCTTTCAGTAAAATTTGCAACGCTTTAAACATCGACAACAAACATAAATGCTTTCTTTCCACCAAACATCCCATTATAATCATTCGCACTATATACTATATATTCTTTGGTAGAAACCAAGCATGGCCAAACCCTGAACTATTGTCGTTTTCTTAATTTTCTTAGTAAAATATTTAATTTTGTTAAATAAGCAAGCCAATGCAAATTACCTTGATTAGTGAGGTTTGTAATTGTATGTGTTTGGATGGAAAAATAAAATTTTTATGTTTATTATTATTATTATTATTTATCATCTGCATGGGTAAGTGAATTGGATGTAGATTATTCGGAAAACACACACTAAAAAGAAGAAAGGTGAAGAGAAAGAGAGAAGGAACTCATACATGTAACCACTGTCAATCAGCAAATATTTCATACATTTTGTGTACTCTTTTAAAATTCTGATATGAGATTTTTATTTCAGGGCTTTGAAATCAGCTTTACAGTTTAATTATGATGTTATTTTTGATGGGATCGGTAAAGGGCCACCAGGAACAGAACAGTTGGGCTGTTGTTCGCAAATGGCTACTTTTATTCAAAAGAACTTCGAAGGAAAAGGTTTGTTGTTTTGTTCGTTTTGTTTTGTAGCTTATTTTATCGTGTCTTTCCTTTAGTGAAGAAATGAACAGTTTGGAGGTTTTTTTAGTTGAAAGAGGAGAAGGTATTTTTATTAGTCGAGGATGTCATTTATATATATATATATATATATATATATATATATATATATATATATATATATATATATATATATAGCACTCTGGCAGGATCCCAGAATAACTCTTTAACTTGTGTTTGCTCCGGCAACATGGCCAGAGTTATGTCTCAGAAGCTCTGTGCTGCACTGATGAGCCCACAAAAGGCGAAACAGTACTTTCTGCAGATTGAGTATATATATATGGTACATTCGATTCGGTTAACCGTATTAGAGTGCTCGATACATAAATGCAGAGCGTAATAAAAGATATAACAAGTTGGAAAGAATAAAAAAACTACACTATCCATTTCGACAAGCCTTGTCGAAATGGATAGTGTAGTTTTTTTATTCTTTCCAATTTATTATATCTTATATATATCTGTGGGTGTATTTTAATCTGTAGAAAATTGTTTCGCTGTCCAAAACTTTCTCGTACGGTAACCCTGGTAAATAATGGCAAACGAAAGAGTCATTGAGCTCAGTTAGTCACATTCTGACTTCCGCCAATAATTAAAACTATAAAAAAGTCATAAATAATGAATTCCCATTCCTCCCCTACTTTGTTTGTACTTTTGTCTATTTCTTTGCGCTTCTACAGTGCCATGCCCTCCTTTTTGTTTCTGGCTATCGGATCGATAGATGATGAATTGGTAGTTGGCTGGGCAACAGTTATTAAGTGTTGCTTGAAATATTCGAATTTGCTTATTCCATACAAAGATCTCAATCAAGATAATCATGTGGGACAATGCAGGTCATGAACACATTCAAGATTAAGAAATTGTGATTGCCAGAATGCGCATACCACTACCAGAGCAGTGACTGTTGCCGAGTTGCATAAGTAAATACATAAATAAATAAATGTATATATACAACAGAAAATTCTTGACGCAATTCAGACTCTGTGGTTAGTACTTCTGACGCTCCACTCACATTTCCACCTCATTTCTTTCCAATATTTAATGAAAATGTGATATTGCTTTCAATGGCTACTTTATATATTGTGCTGTAATAACATGTAATAACATATAGTAAATTTTAAGCCTTTTAGTAAAATGTTTGACTTTGATAACATATGAAAAGAGTAATTATTTAATTCTTCATTAGTTAATTAACATAGCCAAATTGTTAATATAAACTTTGTGTCTTTTGATGTTACACTTCCGTTTTAAGCAGTAAATGTTAAATTATTTAGTAAAAGTGACCTTCATTACATATAGAAAAAGTAATTATTTAATTACTCATTAATCCACTGACTTAGGCGGTCATATTACTAATATAAACGTTGTGTTTTTGGAGATTTTATTAATATGACCGTTGCGTCTCTTGATGATACACTTCCGTACCAAGTTTCGTTTTGCTAGCCTTAAAAATAAAGGCTTACGTGAAAAACGTCGGCGTAACGAACGTCCATCACCTAGTACAGGATAAAACATAGATTTTGGCGGGTAAACTGTGTTGACATATAGGGCTGCTGGCGAGGACAAATTAAGATATTTATTGTGTAAATAAATCTGAAGGGATACTTGATTTTTTTTTGTTTAAGTGTGGTCTCGACGTGCGTATGAAGATACTTATCTTTACCTTGAGCCATGTGTGGGTTTTTGTGTCCAAACCAATGATGAAAAATTCGCCACGGGAAAATGATGTTGCGCTGTATGAGTTAAATCTTATAGGATGCATTGGGGAAAATGCCTGCATCCCGTTTGTAATATTTGCCGGCGAAGGTAGAGGTATGTAAATGTTCCTCCACACTGGATTCCCAGTATCTTTTCGTAGAGCCAACTTTGGCTGTGTGCAATCGCAGCTACATTAGCTATACAAAGAGATGTGGAAGGGAACTTTTTTCCTTTTTTACTATGTTAACGATATAGTTTTAACCTTCCAGGTTACAAGGATTAAAATATATCACGAAAGTCCTTATCCTGGCAGTCACTGTTTTTACTTTATAATCTCATTGCGAGAGAGATGTGCTAATGGGGAGATCAGGACAAGTACCGGAGTGACTTGAGTAACATAGAAGATATTTGACTCAAGACCCCCTTAGCTAGGACAGGTTCTGAGATAAAACGATGATCACCTCATTCTGTGGGTATGGAAAAGCCACACAGAGATAAAGGACATGTTAAAGGGTGATTTGGGTAGGGATATAAAGGAACTTGAAATATAGGATCAGGACGTGGTGAGCCCGTAAAAAACGACTTGGAAGGACATGCATACCCTTGATAACAGCGAAAGACAGTGGTTACTGTTTTCACTTATTCAGTGAGAAACTAAAAATTTTCGCATCGACGTAAACTATTGACCAGTTTTTATCAGGGCTGCCAGGCTTCAAGAGAGATTTTGAACCAGAGATACATTTTTTTAATTCTATTTTTCTTTTATTTTCTATTTTATTTTACAATTATTTTTTCTGTTTACAGTTTTTTCACTTGTTTTTGCTTCCCACAGTCTTATTTTATTTCATTTATTTTTCTTGATATTATTTATTCTTTTTACAGTAGATCCAGAAATAAATGAAATAAAATCTATGGAAAATTACACGTTGGTACGTCATGCCCACGATATTGTCTTTTTGTTATTTTGAAGTTTTCATTGACCCAACTACCAAATGCAAGAATATATTTGAATCGATACCGTAAGGCTTTTCGCTTTCCTAGCAGAAGTTCGTCTTTATGCCCGTGTGCTATTGTTTTTAAGCTCTGCTTCAAATTCATTCAACAACATGTAGCAGAACTTTGCAAGTTGCTGCTATAAACACTATTTTTCTGTAGCTACTAAGTTCACCCCTATGATGTCATATCAACAAATTTGCTTGTTTATTTTAAGCACAATTTTTTATGAAAAAGTAACACTTATGCCTGATAATTTGGGTCCTTTTACACTTACATGAAAAGTACGACATGACTTTGTTTCGGCTGATTTAACGAAGCAAGGTAATAAGTATGTAACATAGTACTCAAGTTCTTTTATTGCCTTCCATAGTGCATACATAGATACGTGTGTGAGAACAACAGCAGTTTCATTACCAAATACGTAAGTGCGTAAGAAAAAACTTCGAGAAATATTCAAGTAATTTATTATCTGTTAATACCTAGCCAAGCCTCATACAGAAGGACGAACCAGGAACATTTGGTGACCACCAGAACTTAGTTTAAAAAAGTTGTGAAAATATATCAGAAGAGTGGATTTAAGAATTGCAAAGAAAACTATTTGCTTGAAATATCTGGGAAAGTACAGTTAGCCTTTAGGGACTTGTTGTATATGTATATATAAATATATATATGTTTATATATATATATAAATATATAAGTTGCTAAGTGACAATTTATTGCCATGCAACAAAAATTTATAAAAGACAACTTGTTTGCAGTCTTATCACTTATACTTTTTTGCTTGTCAGTTTCTTGATAAAGTCTGTTGTAGACAGACGAAAATTTGAAATAATAAATAAAAATTTGATTTACTCAAGTAAATGTTGGCATACTTTCTTTAGTCATTTGCTGTGTCAAATATATATATATATATATATATATATATATATATATATATATATGTTAGGGTTTGTAGCTTGGTAAGAGCATGAATGTTCGCAATAAGTGATTTTACATTCCCCCGATTCATGCTTTCATTTCACTTTTTCCGAATCATTTGCAATATAGTTTACAATTTGAGCACATATTTCTCTATCAGATGCACGTTTCCTTAACTCTTCTCTATCTTCAAACGAGTTGAGTCCTTTTAGAAACACAATTGATGTCTCTTTAACTACTGCCTTTTATATCTATCTTTATGGTGGTTGCTAAAGGTTTTCTGGGCCTTCCACTAAACTTTCTTAAATTTCTATCATTCTGGTTATAATACTGTATGCATTTTTGAGCAGCCATGTTGATAAGCAACCTTAGGATATGCCCGAAGAGCTTCCATTTGGCTTGTCTTACATCGTACCACAGTGGCTTAGTGTTTGACATTTTATAGAGCTGTTAATTAGATATTTTTTATGCAGTAGCTAATTTATCTAGAATTACTTAAATAATTACTCTTTGGTGACTAGTTTCACGGGACAAATCTTTATATGCAGTAATTAATGTATCCAGAATTAATTAGGTTATGCAATTTATTAGGCTTTGGTAAATAATTTCATTAGATGTATTTTCGATGAATGGGAAAATGCTTCCGTCCGGCAATAATTGATAGCTGTTTTTATCACAGATTTGAACAAGGTGTCATACAGACTTATCTGTTTGTATCCAATATGCGTCTTTTGCTTGCTTACCCCCAAAACAAAGTATACATGGAAATGGTATGCAATCAGTTTTGCTGTCCAACCAGGTATTACTGTAACGATGTAAACAGATTGAAAATAGATTTCTTGATATTTAGGTCGTATTAAAAAAATCTCTCCGAAAACTCTTTAAATATTGAAAGGGAAACATTAAAGTAATTTAATATAATGTAAATTTCTGAACTGCCAAAGTTTAATAACATACAGCAAAAGGGAGAACTGATTAGTGAACATATAATAATCTTCGTTTAAACATTATTTCCTCAACTTTTTGTCCCTTCATTTTTGTTGGTATAACTTGTGTTTTACCTTTCTTTAATGTTTTTTCCATATTTTTTTCTGTCGTGATTTTTGTTTTTCCTCCTTTTGAAGTTTGCATGAGTTGCATCTTTTCATACTTTAAGTTGAGTTGCATCTTTTCATACTTTAAGTTGAGTTGCATCTTTTCATACTTTAAGTTGAGTTGCATCTTTTCATACTTTAAGTTGAGTTGCATCTTTTCATACTTTAAGTTGAGTTGCATCTTTTCATACTTTAAGTTGAGTTGCATCTTTTCATACTTTAATGTTCCCATGGGTTGTATTATCCTCTCCATTTATATTGTTTTAAGTTGTTTCTTTCCATATTATGAGCTGTGTTTTTTCTTTCCTTTACTGTTTGTTTGATTTATTTATTTCCATATTTTTTGTTACCATGAACTTTGTTTTGCCTTCCGTTTTGTTCGCATGGATTGTTTCTTTTCCTCCGTTTTCGTTTTCTTGGAAACTCGCTGTTCGGTAAGAGGCAAAGCTCTCTGCGCGTTGAGTATGATCTGCAGCCAAATGAGCTTTCTGGAATGATAGCAAAACTAAGTATTAGGTTTAGAAAAAAATACTCTCTTTAAGAGTGTTGCATCGACTGTTCCTTTGGTGGACCATATAGTTACAAATGCAATGGGTCTTTATATGGGTTAGTTTAGTACAACGTTTTTGTGTTTTCAACTTGCCTTTTTGCTGCTTTTTTCATCCGTTACTTTTTTTATTGTATTTGTACAAAAATGGTATGAATAGATATAAATTTTTTGTCTGAAAGGTAAATGGGGTAAAAAATCCTTTGCTGGCAGGGTTTGGTATACAGTACTATTTTTACTGTAAGCCATCTTGAAAGTATTTTAGATTCAAAATTGATGTAAGTTACATAATATAACTTACCCATTACTGATTAAAATGTTTTGATCTGAAACTCGTTAGAGAAAGAATTGTAACTAAATTTCTTCGTGAGAGATCTTATTTTATGAAAACATATGCACTTCATACAGAAGTCTAGGTTAACAAACAGACCACCTGTAAAGTAAACTTTTAACTATAAATCTTAGAAAATATATATTTTCTTAGTTTCCGAAGCCTTTTTTTCCCGTTCAGTGTCAAGCAAACTAGTTCAATGCAAGGTGTCGTACATATTCGAAAGTGAAATTTAATTCATATTTTTGGGTTGTTATTTTGCAGATCGCAGAAGTGTGTTATCCATATGACAATGATATTCGTTCGTCGGAAGAGCAATTGAAAGATGAAATTGATTTCTTAATAAGAACTGCTTATGCTACACAATGCGATGACGATGAAAGGAGTTTGGAATCTGGTAGCTCATTCTTTTCCCAAGGCAGTTACAGAATTAAAATTAATGACATTTTCCGCTTTTCGCGTATACAAAGGCTTTGCGCAAACATCGACGCACTCAGGTGATTTATTTAATTTTGATTTTTTTGCTCCAGTTTTTCTAGGTTTAATATTATGAAAACTATGTTTCCCCGTTAGGTACATACTTACTTACCTGCTTATTTACGTATTTATTGAATTACATATTTTGCTTTGTTAATTTTGTAAGCATTTTTGGTTTACTTGTTGAATTTGTTTGACAAGTATTTTCCTACAAACACCTACCTACTTACCTACCTACTTACCTACCTACTTACCTACCTACTTACCTACCTACTTACCTACCCACATACCTACCTACTTACCTACCCACTTACCTACCCACATACCTACCTACTTACCTACCTACTTACCTACTACCTACCTACCTACTTACCTACCTACTTACCTACCCACATACCTACCTACTTACCTACCCACTTACCTACCCACATACCTACCTACTTACCTACCTACTTACCTACCTACTTACCTACCTACTTACTTACCTACTTACTTACCTACATACCTACCTACTTACCTACCCACATACCTACCCACATACCTACCTACTTACCTACCCACATACCTACCTACCTACCTACCTACTTTCCTACTTACTTACCTACATACCTACCTACTTACTTACCTACATACCTACCTACTTACCTACCCACCTATCTACCTACTTACCTACCTACTCACTTACTTATGCCCTTTTGGATATATAACAACATGGCTCTTTGTGCCTATGTGTTGTTGTTTTTGCCACCAAACAGGGCAATAACAAGCATCTAGTCTAAATTCAATGCTGCAATACCAGACTTAGTGCTAGAACTAAGGTATCTTTCCATATATTGTCAGCTGTCAGGCTAGGAGTGGGGAGTGCTGTAGTCATGCATTGTTGACATACAACAACAACCGCTTGAGCAATGTCCCTTTTCTCATTGGTTGTGAGGCGCCACTTGCAAGGTTAAAGTGATGTTGCTATTTTTATTTGGTTTTCTATTTTATCTCACTCTTGTAACCACAGTACATGTGCCGGCATTCAACTTCCCTGGCTTGTTTCTGGGCGCTGAATGTGGGTTTTCACACCTTCTACCAGTTTTTCAGTAGAGCTCTTTACATATAACCCATGGCAATTTTCTTTCCCTTTTCCACAGACATTTCCATACCCATCAATCCCCGACATCCTTCTCTTCTCTTCAGATATCTATCACTTTGAGAGTGAAACGCCCCATATGTAGTCAAAGCTTTCCTTTGTTTTGTTGTCTAAGTTCTTCAATTTACTGCTTTTCCAATCAACAATACCCGCTCCATATCTCACTAAAGCAACTGCCCCGATATTTATTATTATTATGTTCAATTCCTTTATCACTGTTGATCTTACCCCGGAATTCCCTTAAAAGCAGATAACAACCAGTTATCAAAGGTTTCACGGGTTCTCCCTCTTTTGTTTCAAAACGATAACACTTTTCCGAGGATACATGCTGTACCCAGTAATGCTGTCTTTTGACTTACCTCAGTTCTGATGTCCCCTTGCAGTTTCTCAAGATGTTACTTACATTTTAATGAGACAAGACCTAATCCACCAATTACAACAGGAATGATAGTTACTTTTTTCAGAATCCAAAGTCTACTGATTTCGTCCTTTAACATATGATACTTTTTCATCTTTTTGATTTCCTTTTCATGCACCATCGAGTCGCCAGGAATTACAATATCTATGATCTGGGCACTCTTTTCTGCTTTGTTAATAAACACGATATCAGACCTTCTGGTTTCAATGATTCGGTCACAATGGATATTCATATCTCACAAGATCTTATATTCTTCATTTTCAACAACTCTATTTGGTTTCTGGTTATACCACTCATCAGCTCTCTCTACTTTTCCTAACTTGCTTAACATCCAATGTATTTTATACCTTGCCACGTTATCGTGTCTCCTCTAATATTCACGTTGGGTACATTTGCTTCATCCACTAACTACATGGCTCACACTCTCCTTTTTCTAAACACATTCTACAGAGTGGAGATGCAATGGATTTGTCTATGTGGTGCTTAATATAGTTAGTTCTTAGTGATTTTTTCTGCGCACTACATATCAAGGCCTCAGTTGTTGCTTTAAGGTCTTCTCTCTTTAACCACTGTCAAGATTTCTCCCAAATGATATGGTGATTTTCCCTTATGATTTGCCTATGCAATCTTTTATTCTTCCAGCTACTTTTTAATTTTGCTTTCTGTTCTTTCTTTTCCTGCTTAGGGTCAATAGCCTCTTCAGTGTTTAGATCACCATTGACTTTTACTGCTGATATCATTTCCTCTATTTTGTTCTTAATGTACCAAGCAGGGCTATTTTCCCCAGCTCGTAGACGATTCACCTCCCACCAATCCTCTCACATCATCTTTTCTTTTAACATAAAGTCTATCAACATCACTGTTTGGGTTAAGGCCTTTGTGAATAGAATTCCGTTTGCGGGTCTTCCTGCCAAGTCCAGTCAGATCATCTTTCTTCCACTGTATTATCCCTGCACCATACCTAATGATAGGTACAGTTCACGTATTAATTGCTTTAATTTTATTGCGACCATTAAGTTCAGATTTCATTACTAGCCTAGCCCTCCTACAGTATTCAGACTTAAGTTTTGTTTTCATTTCTGTCTCCATTATTTTATCTTTCTCAAGGACACCAAGGTACTTATACTCGCCGTCTTCAATTTCGTTTATTATCTCTCCATCTGTCAGCTTTATTCCTTGGCCTTTTACAGCCTTCCCCCTATTCATTACCAACAAACCACATTTCTCAATACCAAATTTCATTCTGATATCTGTACTTACCTCATGAACAGTTGATAACAAATTATTAATTTTGTTCTCATTCTTTGCAAAGAGTTTAAGACTGTCCATAAACAAAAAATAGTTTATTCTCACTGACGTGTTTTAACCTGTGTTTTCAATTTTTTTTTTTACACAACAGAGAGCTTTTGGCTAAGATATATGGATGCAGTGACGATTGTACAACAGTTATCATTCCATACGAACCAGAACTACATGGGCCTTTGTCAAAAGACGAACTTCATGCTGAAGACGATATTTATGACCAGTACTCTGATGAAGAGAATACAATAATAAACTTGAAATCCGTTGCTGAAAATAGGTGGGAAGAGGAAGAAGTCTGGGACTAGTTTTGCCACTTTCCTGTTATCCTTTAAGCTGTGCATTTGTATGGTACGGCTTATCTCTCGTGATATGTAATGGAAGGATGCACTAATTTAAAAGACCTCAAACAATCTTTTAACGAGTAGCGTACGTCGTTTAAGAGCCTTATATTTCTTTAGAAAATAATAAGAACGGGCAATACATTGCCGTACTTTTGCAAGAGAATGTTTTCTTTCTCCGACTTTTCATGAAAAACAAGTCAAACGACACATTAACTTGCCTCCCTTCCCTTACTCCTCCCACATCCCTAGCAAAATTGTCTTTTTTTGTTGTATTAACGACACTGCTTACCACAACTAGTAAAACCAGATGCCAAATATTATTAAATGAATTTTTTGTCTGGGGATCTTAATCGGGTAGAGAATTCCACTGTATTTCCAAATATCGAGGCTATAAGTCATACACTAGTTTAAAATTGGACTGAGCTTAGTGGGCATCCTTCAGATTCGGGAGACTACAGCCTTGAGCTCTTGGTAATAATTCTGATTCAGTATTGGGTGTGACGGTAAAGACCAATGTTAGAGTGACATTTCCCGGCGCACTGACTGTTGCCAGCCAGCGCATGTGTCTATGCTTTAGTAGCATGTACATGCTAGGTAGTCGAACTCTTTCCAGGATGCTGTTGTCTGTGACTTTCCCTGCCAGTTAGTGTACAGTATTCGACGGAGGTGGCGCACGTAGAATACAATGAGCTTTCATTTCTGCAGGGATCAAAGCCTCAACGACTCGCGCTCATACAGAACCCTGCTCAAGATACTTGTGAAAGTGGATTTTGATGTCCTTTTCAGCTTGACATTGGTACACATTGGTACACGCTTTCTTTGGCAGTTTGAAATGATATTAGCTGCGTTGCTAAATGACTTGTTGCAGTCCGAGTCGAGAGAGAGGGAAGTAGATGTGATGGAAACCAGGAACAAAAAGTCAAGGACAATACCTAGTTCACAAGTGCGGATGCTGATGCTGGGTGGAAAATCCACGTCTTTTCTCATGACCTTTGTTTTCTTAAGAGTGATGGTAGTTCAAAATCTCGACAAACCTTGCTAAAAACGGGCATGAGCTGCTAGAGATCTTCAGCTGAATGGGCGTTAAGTGCTCCATCATATGCAGACAGGAAGTCAGGTTCTCTTAGTCTGTTGAGGTTAAAAAGGTTTCCATCTGGCTAGGTTCAGATGTAGATGCCCTCTTTGGCAGAACTAAACGCATGAAGGCAAAGAAAGTTCCAAAGAAGATCAGTGCTAGGATTTTGCACTGTTTCCTCGACCTTGATGTCAAAAGTATTTAAAGTTGAGCTTTCAAGACCACCGTGCCCTTTAAAAACTCATCTAGACCCTGGAAGTCTGAGATCTCATTGAGCTCGTCAATAGTCATGGCATATTTCACAGGCATTGACTCCAGAAGTGTTTTAAAGGAAATGCTCAAGCATGCAAGCCAATTCCTTCACTTTCAGTCGGATGTGGGTCTTGTGGTATCAATGCAAGGCCTGCTTTTTCATGAAATGCTCTTGGGTTTTTGATTTTGTTATGCATGTTCTAAGCTCTTGATCAAAGTGGAGAGTTTTTCAGCTATATATGTTCAACTTTCCCTGGTATTAGCAAAGAGATAAAAAAAGGCTGCTTTATTTGATGGACCCAAAATTAGAACACTTATAAGAGATCCAAACTTTATCACATCCATGGATGAAACAGAAGGAAGAGCTTGGAACGCATTTTGTAATGTGATGCAGAATTTTCTGGGGAATAAAAAAAAGACAACTATCAAGAGATTGTGGAAGAACTACTAATGAGTCGGCGAGATCTTGGGTGTAGAATGAGTATCAAGATCCATTCTTTACACAGCCATTCGGACAATTTTCTGGAGAATCTTGGAGATGTGAGTGAGGAACAAGGGGAGCATTTTCATTAGGATATTAAAACAATGGAAGAACGGTATCAAGGCCGATGGGACTCACACATTATGGGGGACTATTGCTGGAGGTTGATGAGAGACAACCCAGAAGCTGTACATCAGAGATCAGCCAAGAAAAGAAAGTTCAGATAACTGCTATTTGATACTAATCTGTTCTTCATATATAAATATATATATGTAAGTATATATTTTTATATTTTCCAATTTTTTCTGCCATTCTATTTGGATTGCTGTACATCGACTTAGTAATATTTGTTATTCCTTGATTAATATACAAAATGTAGTACAAAAAATCACGTTTTTATTATGAAACCTTTTTCATGTGGTCGTCGGCTGCAAAACGTACAACGCAACATTTCAGTTTTTAGTAGGAGCTCTCAAATCTCTTAAATGCTGTACAATATACGCTGATATATGTGGATTCTTATCGCCATGCATTATAACTGGAAATGCCTTGCGACCTGATTTGCTCTTGGTTACTGAAACAGTTGTACTTACTTGAATTAACGGTGAGGTATGAAACAAACCTGGATGAAGATGCTTCTCGCAAGTATGGAAAATATCGTTCTTTGATTCGGGAGTTACATTCCAGCTTTTCGAAAGTTAGTTTCGTAAATCTTTCCATTACCTCTTTAGGTATATTTGGTTAATCTCATATTTCTTTCAGTAAAATTTGTAACGCTCTATACATCGACAACAAACACGAGCGCTTTCTTTCAACCAAACTTTCCAATATAAGCATTCGCACCACATACTACATATTCTGTCTCAGAAATCAACCATGGATAAACCCTGAATTTTTGTCGTTTTAATTTTCTTAGTAAAATATTTAATTTTGTTAAATAAGCAAGCCAATGCAAATTACCTTGATTAGTGAGGTTTGTAATTGTATGCGTTCAGATGAAAATAAAAAGTTTCCATAATAAAAAATGTTAACTGGATACAAAGCTTCATCTCAATATAAAAGCTGCTATTAATGGTAGATGTGCTTAAGAAAATAAATGAAATATACTGTATAAAATGATCAGTATATAAAATTAGTCTAAAAGTTTTAAAAATATGTGAGATTAACCTTTTACGACTTCCTAATTTCCATAGGCCAAGATTTAAAAACCGTAAGATGAAGGCAGATCATGTACTCTGTAATCTAATTTTCCGAACAATAAATAGCAAACTACATTAGTTCTAGCAGACTGTGAGTGCTTATCAACAAGTAAAATAATTTCTGAAATTTTCACACGCGAGTCCATTGAAGTATTTCCAAACATTATGCCACTATATTTTTGTACAAGATTATAGAAATGAACCAAAATTTCTTTTACTCACTTTTCATTGTTAATTGAGAACGTGGGTTTTCTTTTAATAGAATCGAAGTTTTGAATTCGAATTCGTATAAAATTAGTTTGAGATTGAGATTGAGATTGAGATTAGTTTGAGATTGAGATTGAGATTCAGTTGAACATGGACAATACGCGTTTCCCTAATTCTATGATGTAATGTTAGCGTCGACTTCAAAACGAGACCCATATGGACAAAAATGTAAACAAAAATGGAGGAAGCGGAGATAGAACTCGAAACTCTTATACTTATTAAAAAACCTGAGGCAACTGTCAATTTTAGTGGATCTCTTCCGGATATAAATGTTCAAAATTTGTTATTACGAGATATAAATGCTGATCTGGACGTTACGTTAATTACAGATAACAAATCCAAAGAAAATTTGACATGGGGAAAATCTCTGGATTTTCTTCCAGTATTTACTAGGCGAGAAATAGACCTCCATGTTGGGAAGTGTGGCAAAATAAAAAGGTTACATATTAAAAAAACATTAGAAAGAGGGCTTAAGTTTAAACAGGAACGTTACATTTTATCGGAAAGTTTGTTTACTGCACGAACTTTAAAGTATTTTATAGCCAAAGCTTCATGTCGAGCAAGCATGAAAAAACTGCAGAGGCAAGTAGAGGATTATTATTAACCGAAAAAACAGTGAGGTGGATAAAGCAAAATGTAACTGTCCTGCTGGTTTAAGTGGGTATTGCAACCATGTAATGGCTTTACTCTTCGAACTGGCAGAATACTCATTGCATTCATTGAAGGTAGTACCAACTGAAAGAGCATGTACTAGTGTACTTAGAAAATGGGGTGTTCCAGGAAACAAAGAGACAGTAAAATATCCTGTTATGAAAACTGCTCTTCATAGTCTTGTTTCTACGAAGTCGGGTTCATTTTTGATGGAAGTAAAGTGCCCTTACACAAAAAGAAACGTTAATCCTAATGATTTAATGAATGATGAGAAATTTTACATTGGTTCATTGCCGAATGGTGAACTATTTTAAAAAAAGGATCATGCTTTTGGTTATTATACGCAAGTACAGATAGCTTTGGGTTTATCTGGGCTTACACAATGTTTATTTATTGTATATGTGTACCAAGGTATTATAATGGTGAACGTCGATTTTGATGAATCCTACTTCATGGATCTTATTGATAAATTAGGTTATTTTTATAAAAATCACTTGTTACCACATTATACAACTTCATAAAAATTGTATCTATAATTATGTAATTTCGTCTGACCTTTTACTCTTGAAAGGCACACTGAAGCTAAACTAATTTTCTTATGAAGAATGGTATAATGTGATAACAATATATATTACTGCTGTATTAAGGGATCCATAAAATTACATAATAAGCAACTAACAGTCCAAATTTGATTTACTGTGCCATGAAGTACAAGTGGTATTTCGTTTCGTATTTGTCGATACTTCTTAATTCGTTGTATAGCACGTTCAACATGAATTCTTACAGCTGCAATTGTCTGACTTTCTATAACTTCTTCATGACAAAGCTGACTTCTACCACTGAGAAAGGCTGGAATATTAAGGGATACACCCATAGGTTGTAGTAAATCTTTTATCGTAAATCCCCGATCTGCCATTACAGAATCACCATTTTCCCATAGTTCCTTTTGCAAAAATCCTGAGCGTTTGACTATTTCGACATCAGAGATAGATCCATTAAATAACTCGCTGACAAATGATATTGCACCTGATGGAGCTATACCAACTAATCCTTTGTATGTAACATGATGCTTATAGTGTGAAAATAAGCTACTTTGAATAGTAAGACTTGAAGGTTTTTGGCAATATAACTCAGTACAATCTATTATCACTTTTGTAGTTGGATAAGTTTCTTTAAAACTTTTTGGCATGTTTCTCTGAAGTTGTTCCAAATTAGACCAAATTGGAATGGCACCAAGTTTAAGGTAAACAAAATTGGACCAAGTGATCAGGTATCTAGAAACAGTAGATTGTGGAGTGTTAAACAACCATGATGTAAACTTTAACGTAAAACCAAGTCTTAGCCATGTTAAAAACATAAATAGCTGATCAACTGGTTTCATTTTTGGTTTCGGTCCAGGTTTAGATTCAGGAGTCAAAAATGATGGTGATGATATCAAATCTTCAGGTAAATTATCTTCTGATTTTGGTTTATTAGTAGGATAATGATATTTGATATTTTCACATTCTGCTCCTGGATCTAAGTAGGTAAATAAAATATCAAACTTTTCTTTTCTTATACCAGTAAAAGACTTGAACAATATGTCATTATTCTGTATATTATCATATGTAAATACATGATTTTTCAAATTTGTGTTCAATAATTTGAGGTTTTTATTTTCTTCTAAAAGTTTTTTGCAGCTTTCTTCGCATTGTTCAAACTTTTTTTGAATAAGTAATTTTTCTGATTTTAACCTTTCACAACTGCTACATTTTTCTTCTTGAAAATCAAGTTGTTCACCTACTGCTTCATTATCAAGTCCTTCTTCCTCAGAGGGAGTAACAAATAGTTTTTGTCTTTTTAATGGCGACTTTCTAGATTTACTTAATCTTGGCTTTTTAAAGGTAAATACACTTGGAATGGCCCCAGGTTTCAAAGTTTTAATACCGCGACCCATGCTAACTTTTATTTCCTCTGGCTTAAAATGCAACTGGCATACTTTAGTATACTTGTTGATTTCAAATTTATCAGCACCTCCTTTCCTTCTATATTGTAATATTTCTTTACTCCAAGCTTTATGAAGATCTGGTTTGGTATCTTTATTAGGAAAAGAAAATAGTGCAATATTTGTTTTTTCCTTCTTACTATTATAAAAAGAACTTCCACATTCAGGTACACAGCAGTACATTGATCGTCCTCCTGTTTTCACTTCTTCTGGTGGAAAAAACCTCGAATTAATATTAAGCATGTTCTTGATTTAACAGTAGTTTAGGAAATAAATAATATGTTTTCTTCTAAAAGGTTTGTAATATTTCTAACTTCTTAAATACAACTCACAATGAAGTAGTTTGTTTACTTTTTTAAGGAGCTACTGCCACAATCTTTAATATCTGTCCATACGGGTCTCGTTTTGAAAGCGAGGCTTAGATTACATCATAGAATTAGGGAAACGCGTATAGGACAATCGTGACTTTATAGACTGCAAGAGCTGCTTTAGTTGCAAAATACTGTTATAGCTTCTAAAGAAGACATGAACGGGAAGACATTTCCTTCCAGTTAACCTGCTTTCACAAGCTGTCGAACCTCACCTAAGGGATCAGATACCCCTTCACCTGTCAGTGGAAGCAGTTACACCCGCCTCAGAGACTAGGCCCCACGTCAGAGGCTGTTTAAGATGTATGCCATATGGAAACACTTAAGAGAGAGTGGGGGATTGTCCAACTGACAACCCTGGCTATGACAATCTTGGACACAAGACTTTAACTACACATATTTCTGTTTGCATTCGTTGGAAAGTTTAAATAGTAGAGGAAAATCTTAATTAAGTAAAATTTAGTCAAAAGAGTTTAACGGTATTCGTTAAACCATAATCTTGATTCAGTTATAGCATTTACGGCAGTCAAAATTCGAGATCGAACCATCAAAGTAATTGACAGAGCTAGGTTCTCCCTCCACTAAGGACCATCAGAGGCAATTTGTATTTAACTTTCATCTGCTCTGTAAAGAACAAGAATTTGTAAATGGGATATGATTGCTTAACCACTTTCCAAAAGTGGTGAGGTTTGGTCCTCTCTTTGTTTTTCCCTCCGTACCATGTCAAAATACCATTAGAGTAGATGTAAGAGCTTTATCATGTTATAAGTCGTAAGCTTTTTCTCAGCTTTTGACGAACATAATTTTTTTTTCTCCAGAGCTCAGTAAAAGCTTACGACTCATGACATGATAAAGCTCTTACATCTATGGCTTCCTCTGACTCCATAAAGTTCAGAGCTTTCAAAACCATTAGAGTAATCACCATTTTTTGTCATTACCTGAAATCCCACTCCAAATTTATTTTTATTCAATTTTATCCTCAATCAACCAGGCAAAGTGATTTTATTTCCAGCAATACGACAATTCTTATTTTGGTTTCAAACATAATATTATCGTCTATTTTATTCCTCCTGTGCTTTTAGTATTTTTAGATTGTCTTGTCATCTGAAAAAGAGTTCAAACTCTTACGATCTCTTAAAATACACCATACGAAAACCAATTTAAACCACATGGTACAATTATTAAATACATATTTTGTTTGATTACAATACGTTTGCTTAACGTTTATATTCATTAGCTTCCATTTATGTTCTTTGACTTTTATATATCCATCTTCTACTAATGTTTTTATTGAAGATTATACTTATTTACATGCCTTTTTTTTATTTACTTCCAATTAAATAAGTGATTTTCATGATTCAGCTCACCAAAATTGACGAACAATATTTTGGTCTCAACGTTTCTGGTGATCTTACAAACGACGGCTTACTAAGATAAATATTTCCAATATTAAATTATTAGCACAAGCACATTTTACATTTAATATGCTTCTGTGTATTGATATAAAGTGTCAACGAAATCTACTGTTATTTGCAAACACGTCAAGGTTACTTTTTGGTTCTTAATGTGTATGATCCCGCAGTGCTTCTTATTTTATTTAGTAAACAGGAAAACTGTATGACTACAGTTGTACAAAAACAGTTGCTCCCTGTATATTAGTTAAAGCATTCAAGTCTTCCTACAGTCAAAGTCATATGTTTTTTTGACGTGTCCAGGTCTCCAAAGTACCCACCAGTTATTGGAAGGTCTGCCTTGATATTAACGTAGCCTTGATCCTCACACAGGTTATTGTCTTTGGCATGACAGTCTCGATTTTTTAAGCTTTGAACGCAAGACTGGTCTTCCCAACATTTGCATCCACCAATAGCTGGATTACCACCTCCCCAATAGTTAAGCTTCTTTCCATTTCGCCCTGTTAAAAGCAAATAAAAATTGTCATATTAACTTGTATTTCTAAATATAAGTAATTTGTTTTGCGTTTATGCTCAAAATATATCTCACAAAGAGCAACTTCTTTGTACAGACAAAGGATGGTAGACTGGATATTACCCAAAAGGGTAATGGCTGGCATGAAAGTTTCTTACACTTACCACACCACGGCATACAAACTTTTATAAATATAATTGGGGAATTGGCATCAAGAAAGTATGTAAGTGCGGTAACCAGAACTGGGGAGTACATTGATATCCGAAAAAATGCCGGGATCTTTTGAAATAAAGTCAAAGAAGTCAAAAGTATTTGTCACGTTGCCAATCTAAGAAATTGCTACCAGTTGGATTGTAACTCGCGACCACGGGGAGGGGTCAGGGTGGTCAAATTGTGCAGTTAAAATGTTACAAATCTATCTACTTTCTCCCCTTCCTGCCTCTTTCCTATCTCTCCCTCTCTCTCTCTCTCTGTCTTCCCTCTCTCTCTATGTCTCTCTTCCCTCCCCACCCCCTCTCTCTCCCTCTCTCTCATATATATATAAACAGCGAAAACACTTTATTCCTACTCCAGCCTTCATTTTTATTATCAAATTTGTTTATACAACAAGTAAAGCCCTCAAAATTTCTCGTTGCTAGTTACACAATTTCCCCTTGTGGTGGAGAGAGAACGCGCGCGCGAGAGAGAGAGAGAGAGAGAGAGAGAGAGAGAGAAAGA
>RDPX01000291.1:412039-429207 GCA_003991215.1 Morbakka virulenta | reverse complement strand
TTTTTTGGATTGTCAGTCTCATCACTTTTTGGATGAAGATAAATGACTCCATTGACAAGCCAAGGTGGGATATTATCTGGTTCGAGTACAATAGTATTTGACAAGGTAGTTAACTTATTATGAGATGCAGAGAAAGAATTCAACCAAAAATTCGGAATCTTATCTTTTCTTGGAGCCTTCCTTTTGATTGATTTGTGTAAAGCAGACTGGAGATCCTCACGAGAAACATTGTTCCGTGTTTGCTCCTGAATTTCTTCCAACATCTTAGCTTGACGTTCAATCCAAGGTGCATTAATATCATGACCTTTTTCCTCAGCCCAAATTTTTGTCCAAAACTTTTCAATCTCAATTTTATTTGGAAGAGTGTTAACTTTGATTGGATTTTTACCAATAGAACGACAGAAGTTTTTTTAGGTTATTCTTGAACATGTTGTTATCCTTATAAAATCTTGATCTCTTCTCAAAGCGTCTGATTCGAGCCGAATTTGCCTGAATATTTTTTTTTATTTTTCGTTTTGTTTTTCTTCAGCAAAACACAAAAAGTGGCGGGATTCATGATCCTCTTTATGTTTTTCAGTATTGATAAAAATAAACTTAACTTGAGCTTTCACATTCTAGTGCCTTGCTCCAGTCAAGATCCATCAAACTTAATGAACGTGATTTTTTTTTGCGATATTCAAATTATAGATTTGTAGATACGTCGCGAAGCATCAACGCCATTAAAAATTCTGGGAGTTTTTTATTTAATATATATATATATATATATATTTGTGTGTGTGTGTAATTTTGTGTATTCGTATCAAAAAGTGCTCAATGCATATAGCAGAGCAATATAAGATAAGATAAAACACGAAAAATAAGAAATGTGATTGCAACTAATAGTTTCACGATATTTCGATAATATATATATACATATATATATTTTTATTTATTTATATATATATACATATATATATTTTTATTTATTTATATATATACATATATATATTTATATCTATCTTTCTCTCTCTCTCTATATATATATATTTATTTATTTATTTATTTAAATCAAAGAAGGTATAAATTTGATAATGTCAGATACACATATTATTTACCTGTCAGCCAAAATCTACTTTTCTTAAGAAGCGGAGTGTGAAAACATTCTGCTTTTACAAATTGGCGGCATCTACTAGATTGGTCAATAATTCCATGAATGATTTCCATATCAATCTTGTAAACCAGTGTAATTAATTTGTTTCCTTTTTTACTTCCAAAAAGTTTCTTTGGCTTTGGCATGTTATGTTCTACAATAATGATGACAGAAGTATTGTCGTGAGAGCACATTACTTGAAATATTTTTCCAGTTGAAAAACTGACCAAGTTGTAATAATCATCATGAAAGTTGTTGCTAATCAAAGCCAAGGCACACGAGTCGTAAGTGTTCAAACCTATGAAGGAAAAGATACAATGGAATGAAAGATATTTAGTGAGTGAATTTGGTAAAAAAGGTAAAACGTAAAAAATAACAGAACCGTTTTTTTCTTTAAGGGAAATCCTTTGCATACTTTTATTGATTTTTTTTAATTATCTAAGTCTTAATTTACAGAAATGCCTAAGTAACTTATTTCAAAAATTGCTAAATTTTATTACCATTGATTGAAATTAGAAGAAAGATTTGCTTTTTTCCCATACGTTTTTGGCGGGGGCACTTTAGATTTTTTCTGACTACTCATATTATTTTGGCTAATAATGTGAAGGCTGCATTTTGCCCCAAAGTTGATAGAATAAACATGGCCTAGTGATTTTTTTGGATATTGCAATTGACAAATCAATCAAATCAACTGATGATACTAAAGGTCAGGTGGCCAAACTTTTGAATTTAAATTTAAATACAATATATTTAAATACATTTAAGTAAATTCAAATACAAACATATTTCTAACGCTGGACGGATAAAATCAGGAATGTAGCCTCATGGGAAAGAGTGGGACAAGAAACAGTGATCAGGCAAATCCTCAAAAGAAAGTGGGGCTGGATAGGGCACACTTTGAGAAAACCATTATCTAACATCACACGACAGGCTTTAACCTGGAACCTACAGAGGAAAAGGAAGAGAGGATGACCGCGTAGCAGCTGAAGGCGAGATACCTAGGCAGAACTGAGACAGCAGGGAACAAACTGGACTGAAATAGCAAGACAAGTCCAAAACAGAGCGCCATGGCGAACGTTCGTCGATAGCCTATGCTCATCTGTGGGCTAAAAAGCAAGTAAGTATATTTCTAACTTTTTCAACATAATAACAAAAGAAGTATAATGTTTGAAACTTAGAATTTTCTTTTTTGTTATCGTTTCTTACTTTTGTTCATTTTCCAACTCAGTTTCATTGTCTTCTTCAGTTGCAAATACCTTGAAAAACCACTCTTTTTTGCCAATTTGCGGGGAACCTTTTTCAGAAGCTTTCTTTCAGCCATTGAAAAGTTGCTGGTCGAGGATCAAAATCGTGTAATACTGACATATTTACATTAAGGTACTAATAATCACAGACTGTTTGACGGTTGAGAGAAGATCCGCATATATAATTTATCTTGTTGTATATTGAGATCGACCTCTCACCCTCAGATGAATGTGGCCTGCAAAAGAGAATGCTACGAAGTACCACACTCATATCACGATAACTTTCTTTGTCTGCTTTGATAACATCCCTACAAACGGAATGCGGGGTATTTTGATTTTCTCATAATACTCTTGCCGCTCCTGGTACTGCATTTCCAGTGAAGCAAAGTCAATGTAAGGGGAAATGGATTTCTCAACTTCTCCCAGTTCTTCATAGGCAACCTGCTTTTCAAACGATGATAATAATTTAGACCTCTTTTATTTAACTTCTAGTCGTTTATAAATGTCATTGGGGGCCCAATATGCTTTTATCACGAATAGCACTAAGAACTCTGTGATAAGTGATATACATATATGGGCCTCTTCAAGTCCTCTTTGCCTTTCCCACAGCTTGATATTGTAAAATGTCCTAGATTCTTTGTCAAGTATGTCTTTTAATGCCTTTTTGAGCCGACAGATTATTTCTTCTCAAATTGTCAAGCAGTTTCTGAAATTTTGATGGTTATTTTTCGATATTTTACGATAGGTATTTAATTATCTTTAGTCGCCTTTTTTCTGAAAACGTTTTAGAAAAAACGAAAGGCCAGGCCTGAAACATCTCAACTGAAAATCTTTTACATTAATAAGCAAGTTTAAGGATTTTTTCCTTTGAGTTTCGTCATGCTAAGTTTCCTCATGCTCTTTGATGAACTTGATCAGTATTTACCAAGAACATAGTGCAGCACCAAGAAGGGGTGCTGTGAATTCTGTCCATTATACTTTGAAATGGTTTGGAAGGCGTCTTACTGTGTGTCCTTTTCTTATCTCATCATTTTCCAAGACGGACGTGCATCTTGCAGAAGATTGAAAAAAAGCCCCGAAGACTTCAAGCATTTTGTATCATTATACTTTAGTGGATAGCTCCTGACACTTCACGTTGAAAATTGTTGATTTGGTTTCTTCGGGTTAATAAATCAGTGGTACTCTTCCTCTGTAGCACATACACTTTAAAACATCACTCTTCCTTGCGATTTGTGTATGACTTTGATGCATGAGTTATTAAAATCTATTAAAGGTGATGGAAGTTGCTATTGTTCCTAATATATCTGGTTGTGACTTTGAAACTTCAAATGAGGATATCTTTTCACCTAAGTCGCCTAAAGCAATGACAACTGCAGCACTACCAACATTTTTGGTCTTAGCCAAAAGGACGAGAAGCAGGGAAATAAACGATATTGGAAATAAAAATGAGTTATAACTGAAAAACTTTGAATTGCCCTCTTCAGGATTGATAATGGTATACAAAACTGCTCTCATATGTGATTATGCTTCCGGAAGAGTTGAATGCCTCTTTTCCACCATGGCTTTTATTGATGCCAAAAGAAGACAACGTATGACCCCTTTTCAGGAGTGTGCTTTATTCTCATCTTTTCTTTGAAAACAATCTAATTTACCTAATTCCTCACAAGGAATTTTTAATTAAGTGGGAACGAAAATCTCGCTGTTTATCTTTGTAACTTTTAGTAGTCAATTTCCTCTGTTATTAAAAACTAGCACTGCTTTGTAAATTCAAAGATGTCGTAAAGAAAAAAAGAAATACTTTTTTGGATGATACGTATCAGTTTTTTATTTAAAAAGATGTTCATACACCCCTTCACCATACCCTGCCTCAGGACATGCCTTTTGCTTGACTTTTCCCACCCATACAGACATCGTAAGCTGCGTGCCTGGTTTCGGTATTACAATAACATTTTTGTTCTTAAAATGTTCAAATCAGGAAGTACAACGTGCAACATCTCACAGACCTAAAAACTGAAGTGCTAATAATTCCCTTATTTGATTAGGGACACATTTAATTAACAATCTATTCTTTTCAGGAATTGATGTTGAATATATGTGTGACTTTTAATTTGGAAGAGGAATATAAGACTGGGAAAATAATTCCTCTAACTGTGGTCTTTTACTAGCAATGAATGTTACTCAATTACTGCTCAAAATGTTTACAAAAATTATAAGAAGACTAGATTATTTGCAATGAAAATTACTATACAATTTGCATCATATTACACTTGAAAAACAAAGGCAAAAAATCCCTTTTAAGTTCATAAAGATATACGAATTGTTTTTTTCAAAATAGATAAAATAGTCCATAATGTTACTTTATTAGTTGAGAAAGGCCAACGGCAGCCTGATGTATTAACTGGTAATGTTAACTGTTTAGTAAACATAAACAAATTATGTATCGTATTGGTAATACTGGTATAATACCAATGTTATTAAATTCATTAATAAATTGTAATTATTAAATAGTTATTATTTTCGTTGGACTGGTAGAGGTAGGGGTATTTTCTTACTTTTCAAAGAGGGTCGGGGCTTGAAACAAGTGAAAAGGTCCAGTTGAAGAGGACGACAGCCTTCTGTTCTTGTAAAGCAATGTACACGCCATCAACAGCAAGGACTCCTTTTGGATAAATTTGAATTCAATTTGACATTTTTGTGCTACCAGTAGTCAGAACTTCGTGACGTTAACCTGACGGACAGTAAATGTGAAATGACCTTAAAAAAAGTGCATGTGTACTGATTTTTACATTTAGAATATCGAAAACGTGTGCCTATGTTTGACGCCCAGCAGCATCGTGTTTGGAAGATATTATCTTATTTGCTTGGTAAAAACATTGCATAATGGTATTTTCTTTCCAAAACATTATTGCTTCAGTTACTTATTAAGAAAAGAATTGTTCTGATTTAATTGGAGGCATATATTTTAAACAAGATCTCTCTTTACAGAAATTAATCAAAGAACCGAATCTAGTCGTGATCATTAGAATCAATGGTTTGCCGTCATGAATCAGAATAAAAGAGCTATGACTTTAAAAATATACAGGAATGTTACTAACATATTTTACGTAGTATTAGATTTGTCAGACTTGTTCACAACTAACGTTGTAATGAAACATGTTTTACTTACATTGGTTTCTCTTGCAAGATGTCTGGTAAGGTACGCAATATTTTTCACCTGGAAGCGTCTGAAAATTAGAGAAAAAACACTTGTATGAAAGGCAATGTATAGAAAGAGATTTCGTCAAAATTTACTCACAAAACCAATTATAGCATTCCAGATTTTGTTCTCCGTCTGGTGACATACTCCCGGCAAGGTTTAATATAGTAAAATATTATATAAAACATGTAGATAAAAAATAGTAATTTACATATTTATTTGGTCCATCATTTATCTATGTATCTATGTATCTATGTATCTATGTATCTATGTATCTATGTATCTATGTATCTATGTATCTATGTATCTATGTATCTATGTATCTATGTATCTATGTATCTATGTATCTATGTATCTATGTATCTATGTATCTATGTATCTATGTATCTATGTATCTATGTATCTATGTATCTATGTATCTATGTATCTATGTATCTATGTATCTATCTATCTATGTATCTATGTATCTATGTATCTATGTATCTATGTATCTATGTATCTATGTATCATTGTAGCAATAATTATGTGAATTTTTTTAAAGGGTGTGTTAAAAATAGTTATTTCATTAGTTTTCACTTAAGTATCAGTAAAGTATCAAATAGAATAAATCAAAATAAAAACGCTTAAAAAGTACAAACGACTTTTGTTTTCAAGTATTTCTTCAATTCATTGACATAGGTTACGAACCAGCGAAAGTTGAATTCGATTGAGATCTTCACACAAATATAAAACGGCTCCCTTTGATATATTTCTTTGGTTACTCTTTTATTTGTATTTGAATCAAAGACCTAGAAATGACAAAAATACCTTCGAAACTGTAGGAACTAAAAAAGGTAATGACCACGTTTTGTAATAATTATCTCTTACTTGGCAGTTAAAGGTCAAATGATAAAATTATCAGCTGATAATGCAAGAAATTCCATGATTGAGCTTCAACAAGTCCTTAGAAATAATGCGCCCGATTTATTTCTTCATTAAAATTGACATTGTACTAAATTCTAATTAACAACAAGAAGAAAAGAATTAAAAAGTACAAAGAAAAATAAAATAAAGCAAGTTACCTTCTCCAAAGACGTGAGTACCAGCTTTGCTTGCAGAACTTTGTATTACCTTGAAACATATGGTCCAAGTCTCCCGATTCTTTCAGGAGTCTCTCGATTTTGGAGCTCAACTCCCGATCCCCCGATTCTCAAAGAAATCTTCAGATTCCTTAAGAAATTGGTCAATTTGTCTTATTTTTTCATTTCTTCGTGTTGATTCCTTTACTCCATCTTGGTTTTGAAATCAGCCGAGATTACATTCTTATATTCTATGTTATCTAGACGCCGAATAATGTCAGATACGTCTATAATTTTCTCGTTTTTGTTGTAAGATCAAAATATCAAACAAAATTATGAATTACATTATCAATTAATATTATTATTGATTATATAATCACTAATATCATTCTCTGTAAAGGTTGATTTTAAGCCGAAAAACGTCTTATCTCAGAGTGAAATCTGCAGAGCAAACCTCCAGTTGTATTTTGGTAAGTCTCCCGATTTTCAGACATTTGAACTTGGATAGTATACTGAAAGTATTTTTCTCGTGCAACTGTAAAACTCCACTATTTCCCTTGCCAATGTTTGACATCTAACTCGGGTGTTTTTCTGAACTTAAGACTACCTTTTAAAGCTCGTGTTTTGTAATTTTGATAATTAAACAAACAAAAAAGCATTGAATTACAATCATCAAATCATGACTCAATTGGTTTGACTAATGTCAAAATCAAATTTATTGCGTCGAGCTCAAAACTTTTTTCTATTAAATTACAAAGTAATCCTCGTTTAGAACTAATAGGTATATTGTTGTTGTAGAAATTAGTACATTCTGTTTGTGAAATTTTGAAAGATGAGGTGAAAATATACCTGTCAAAACGTTTTATTGGTTAGACTTCATTTCTGTAATGTTTTGGATTAGCAATATAAACCATGCGCTCATTTTGTCCATCAAAGTGTGTGCCAAATTTTAAGGACCTAGTCTCATGGAAAATAACTTCTTTGGCCAGGGTTAGGAAATCCAAAGCATTTGCCTCCACAAAGTAAGTGTGATAATCTTGCTTCAACTCTATGAATACATTAACTTAAATAGTAGGCAATGGCCCAAGACCCCATGTTCCTTTGAACTTTGGTCTGTCATGAAGGAAAAATTAAAAACAGGGCAAACGATCACACATGCAATAGCTCCTTTGGAAAGTGATTTGGTGCCTTGTATTAATAGAATTGTCAGTTTAAAACTGTTCAGTCATAACGGTAATTTGCTGCAAAAGATAGGATGGGTGCTCAAAGTCGTTTCGAAGTTGAAGCTTTCTGTAAATGACGATAAATATATAAGGATACGTATAACTGAAAAAACCCCAGTGGAAATCGTGTTGATCATCGAAATGAAATCGTTTAACCAGTTTAATCTGCACTTAGATAACAGCACAATCCTACCTCAAAGAACTTATGTTGCCAAGGCTTCAATACTATATTCTAATAAGAAACCGATTTTGCTACCAAAGAATAGTCGACATTCTGAATTAATTATTTTAAACTGTAAGGAAAAGGTGTTTTATGACAGTACAAGAAAAACATTGAATTTATTACCTCAGAAATATTGGATATTGCAAGGAAGAGAAAAAACAGAATTGTGTTGATCGTCTTAGGGATTCATGGAAAAAAACTAAAACGTCTACTGTTCATGTATACGAATTGTCATGAATAACCTGATAACATTTTTTACCCGACCAATGCCGGGTACTTCTGCTAGCCAAATCCAATTTTTCAGAATTTAACAAATTCATGACAACGTCTTCTGATAAAGGAACGAGGGATTATAATTGGAATAATATTTGCTCGACAGAGATACATGTTTGTTGTAGTTTTATCACGTCTTGTTGCTTTATTCCTTACCTAATATTTAATGTACTATAGAATTTAAAAACATGTTACTCAGATCTATAAATAAAATCAACGTAAATTGTTGTAGTGAACAGGCAAAACAGAGGTAACATCGTATAATAGCAAGCGGAAACTAATTTTTTTCATATGTTTGTAACCCTAAGCAAGACATTTAACTTTTCTTTCTTTTTTTTTTTTTTCTGCTAGCCTCTTTTTTTAATCTCCATAATTTATTGTTTTTCAGCATGAGCAATATTGCCACGCTTCTACATCTTTCTATTATCCTTGTTCTTGTTCTTGGACGATTTCTCTTTTCGTTATAGACATAAAACGATAAATAAATTAATATAAAGTTTGCTAGCTTATTATTTGTGACAAAAAAAATCATGATAATTACCTTTTTGCACCTACGTAATATTGCTACAGAAGTTGTTCCACCAGCAACTCTTTGTAGAGGCATTCCAGTTTTATTATGACTGATAAGAGAGCAAAGTTGATTATCATTGTAATTAATATATCCACATTTGTTCGATATACTGCACATCAGAACACATTGTATCAGAGTTTTACCATGATGACTCTGGTATGAGTGAGATATATAAGCATAACCTTCAAATACATTTGTTAAACAAAGTGCAAGTGTTTGCTGCCAAATAAATGTACCCGATACAAACAAATAAATTAGAAAACCAGCAAACATAATTTTATTTAAAATTTACAATCAAACATCTATTAATTGCTCTGTTTGCAGTTAACAATATATGTGTTTCTAACTTTTTTTTCTCTCGACTAAAATTTCATATGAAAATTGCATACTGTCACTATTCCTTTGTTATTTAATCAGATTATTCTGGTCTTTATTACTGACTACTACCAACTACCATTTATTCTTCTTTGACATTCTTCTTTTGGCAATAAATTGAATTTTTTTGGAGCTTACCAACTGTTTGTTTCTTTTTTGATAATCTAAGTATATTTGAAAAAATTTAGTTTTTAACAGGTACCCATTGTGTAACCAAATTTCATTTTCCCAGTTTTGTAAAGATTTCTCAAGCGATATTATTTTCGTATCACAAATAATACATTTGAAAAAACATTTTTTTGGCTTTATCTTAGCATGTGGCAATTCACTTGTTAAACAACTAATCAATATTCTGTTTAAAATTCACACTTAATTATTAGAAAAGGGCCCTAACAGGCAACAACCAAAATAGTAGGGGGTCAAAGCATATGTATAGTCTCATTCGAAGGGCATGCCATGGTTTTGCCCAGATGGTAGAAAACTTTTTAAATTTTAAAAATTCTTCATAGGTCAAAAATAACTTCAAATGCTTTAATTACAATATGTAATAAGAGGGAATGTAGGATTAGTATTTTCAATATTACTTTCAATTACTCTAATTTTCTTTATACAACTTTGAAATAATGTACACTTACTGGTATTTAAACTGTATTAAATTAATTTTAACAGATAAAAACTGAAATCATTATTAAAAAGGTGTTTTACTGGAAATTATATAAAATAGCTACAGTGATTAAAACGTTTTATATGCTCATAGTCCTTCGACCGATGCTTCAAATATTTGTTGAAACAACTGAAACTCCAATGTCAAAGTTGTAAGATCGATCTGGTTAGTATAAAGATCATTTCTTTGTTTAAAACCAGCATCGAAAGGTTCATTTTGAGCCCCTTGAATTAACAATTCTTCAAGAATTTTACTAATGGTTTAAACTTTGTTGGACGAATGGTTTCTTTTTTGGTCGTTGTACACTAATCTATTGCCTCAAAGTAAAAATCTTCTATGATGTGGTCGACTTACTGGTTCTTGTCAATCCAAACACTCCAAAATTGAATATTTGGACTCAGGTTTTTTAAGCGCCAGCGCTTCTGCATTTTTGTATTTTCCTTGTTCTTGTTCTTAAACGATTTCTCTTTTTGTTATAGATAATTTACATAATAATAGACTCGTCTTTAATGCGTGCGCGTGTACACGTGTACGCTTGCTTCATTGTGTAATAGAACAATAAATTGGACAATTCTGAAACTGAGTTGAATGTTGACCAAATGGATACCCATGCATGTATTAAGTGAAGTTCAAAGGTTTTTTATAGATATTTCTTGGCTTATATATACAGTTATTTTTATGAACACGTTTTTGCTCAGTAATAGAATAAAATAAAATATTAGGCACGCGCTTATAGACTGAAGATTTTTCAGTTTTGTTCTCTTTAAGCTGATCTCCTTTTTTAGAAGAATTTTAGCTTGTTTTTTGATAAGCTTGGAGAATAACTCATTTTGCATCATTTTGCTTCCTTATCTGTGGTATGTTCGCAAGGTTTTGACTTCTAACAACAAACACCTTTTCTTAAAAACAAAAAGATGGTCATTTGATCTCTGAAATCTATTTCAATCCTCCCTTCTCCAAATCTACCCTTCAAAGTTCAATTAACGCCGAAAAATTCAACTCAGTCTTTTCAAAACACTTTCTCTGAACTTCCCATCTCGTAACACAAAGTTTGCCTGAGAGCTGGGCCGTGTTTCTGAATTGCAATTTTTCTTAATTTCTCCAAATTTCCACACTTGCCTTTAGCTCTCTGAGCAAATATTTTTTTTATACAATACTTGGCTAGAACACATACTTCCCCTCTGTTTCTACCACATTATTTTAGAACCTTCATATTGCAAGTCCTATCGCATTTTTCTCCATGGCAATCCGGAAGGGGTAGGTGCATTTGAATCAATACATCTTTGATAGCATTTACAATTTTCACATTTTTATTGCTTGGAATTTCATGCAACCTTTAAAAATGCTCAAATACTTAAGATTAGCGTCTACCGTTCTATCCCAAAATGAGGAGCCGTAGCTTAATGGTTAGTGCCTGTAACCAAAAGGTTCCAAGTTCGATTTCCCGAGCGGCAAAAAGCCATTGGTTAGCAATAGGAAGGGCATTTGGCCAAAACATTCCTCACTGCCCAAGCAAAATTCCTTTGAAAGGCACAGTCTGAGCCTCAATCACTGGGAGAAAATGGCATTAAAACTGGGAAAAAAGTACTATCGCAAAATGGACAACTGCTTAAGATTTGCTATATGAGTCCACTCATCACTCCTGAGAATCTAAATACAATTCTGCCAAATGGGCATTGTTTTTAATACTTAGTTAGACAACAAACTCAACACTTGCAATTGAAAATCGGTATGAGTGTACTTATATTTAACTGATGTGTCTTGGACTCTCTACAGTGACGTTGAGTCATATTTTTCCATCAACAGTAGCAGCTGATGGAAATTGTCGTTTCTGTCGTTATTTCCAAGAAATGGAATACTCTGGCGAGGAAGATATTGGACGCATTCCATAACTTTTATGAAATATTTTCATTATTTTATGTTATTAGCACGTAAATCTGTTATATATTTGTTACAAATATTGCAGCATCTTGGGATTACTAACTGGATGTAATATGAGTTTTAGTTTCTGAATGTTCAGTAAAGCATCTCGGGGCTTTTTTCCAAGAGCTAAATCCCTTATTTATATAAGCAGGTCCGTTGTTAGGTTCATTGGGTAAATATTCCTTTTTAAATGTATTAACACAAAAACAATAAAAACAGGATCAGGTTCAATATCATAGTATGACCAGGTAAGTGTCGTAAACAGACTGTGCTGACAGGATCTTTGTTACTTATAATTAAATGTTCTGGCTGGTGATATTGTTTGCTTATTTTCAAGCTGTTATAGATTTGCAGGTTATGATACTAGAGCTAATTCATTTTAAAAGGATTGTTGTATTTTTTAGAAAAAATAATTGTAATAATTGTCTCAAGAGGAGCCGTGTTTTAATGGTTAGTGCAACTGCACCGTAACCAAGAGGTTCCGGAATCGATTTTCCGAGCTGGCAACTTTCGAACTTTACAAAAGAAAAGCCTTTGGTTGGCGTTAGGAAGGGCATCCGGCCAAGAAATTCCTCACTGCCAAAATCCAAGTCCCTATCAAGGGCACCGTCTGAGCCCCAGTTACTGAGGAAAAATTATGTTAAACCCCCCCCCCAAAATTGTAATTTTCGAGAAAATACGTAGCAAGAAAACGACCACTCCTTTTCTTTGATTTGAAAATACGAATCTCGGCATGTTTTGCTTGAATAAAGCTATTGTATTTGTTATCCAGCGATGTTCAGCTTGATGCTTAGTTTATTTCCTTTAATTATAGCTACCTTGACCTGGATCTTAAACAATTCACACTTGATCAAAACCGTGTCAGTATTTGACGAAGTTTGAAAGAAAGCAGTATGATTTTTAAAATGGACAATGGTCAGGGTGTTGTGTCAATCTATCTAAGTCATTCGATATATCACTTGAACTGAATGCAAATAAGCACATCAAGAATGCTGTACTCTCTCTACACTCCTTTAATGATTCTAATAGCAACTGGTGTCGGTTATCTTTTCGTAGGATCATAGTGTTAAAAGTGATATTGTGATCGAGATTCAAATTACGATTGAGAGAATTTTATGCAATTGACGATGTCTGCATGGCTTCTTAACTCCACAGCAGGAATCACTGACACAATGCCATACCAATGCAATGTGTGCTCAATCAATTCATGAAGAAAGGCAAGCAGTTTTCCACAGAACGAACTGCATATCAGATATTTAAATGTGACATTTGACTTATAATGGTATTATTATTATTATTATTATTATTATTATTATTATTATATACGAATTTTTTTACAGGATGTATCTAGAGTCATATCATATATACACTATGTACATATATATATATATATATACTGTTATCACAGATGTCCTGTAACCTCTTTTCTTTTAATTCGATATGTATATTGCATGACCTGTAGTAGAGTGAAAAAAAAATAGAATGAAATGTCTTCAGAGAACAACTAATGTCAGCTGTTAGAATTTCTCGGACCATTCTAACTTGACTTGAAAGATTTAAGCATAAATACTATCTATGCTAAACGAAAATTTCTTCAACCAGATGATTATCATTTTAGAACAATATATGAAGCTTCACCTCCCTTGTGGTTTTCTTTGTCACAAAGCATTTCTGTACAGTTCAATAAAAGTAATTTTAGATACTCTTGTACAAGAACTTTGCCAACAATAAGCCACTGGAAACATATCTTAAAACGAAAAATGGCACTTTTCTCCAATGCAGATCACTTTTACACAGCCTAACCCGTAGCTAATCAAGCAAAAACCAAGGTCATTTTTGGATTCAGCACCATCAGATTTGCTTTAAGGTTTACTGACATAAAAAATGTTTTTCCACACTGTTATTTCTTCGATGCCAATCCTTTTAACATCGAAGAAATATGCGAAGGAAAAAAATGATACTAAAGTAATTGAAAAGCCTTAAGATAATTTGTCAACCATTCTAGTACCCAATTACTAAAAGAAACCAACTACCTCGTTAGTTATACGCACCCTTGAATTAGAAAGGTTTAAACGGAGAAGGAATAAGATTTTTAAGAAAGACGTAAAATTGACCTATGAAAATGTTATTAGTACTGGTGGCCACAATTTAGGTTGAAAGAAAGGCAGCGTTAGGGATTCTTGTAAGTAGTCTGTCCTTAGACAGGTTTAGCGCCATACACGCTCTATCCTCGGCTCTCCGCTTGATATCTGAATAATTTTCCATACTTCCATTAATTTTAGGAATAAGAAAGTTAACTGATTCTCAGAAGTATTTTATAGGAAACGAAGAACTCAGGTTTTTTAAATTAAAGATTGTATCTTATTATTTGATTATACCAATTGCTACAATACACTGATGTTGACTGGAAATTTTTTCAGAAATATCACTAACATGTCTCCACGATATAAAAAATGTAACATTTTTAGAAATCATCAAAGAAAAAAAATAGTAAGCCTACTTACTATCTAGAAAATTAAAAAATGGTCTTGATTTGCAATTATTTATATTGCTATACCTGCACAGTTTCAAAGCAGGCAATTTTTTAAAATTTATCCAATTACAATCATCCAGACTCTACTTGTTCTTATCTTAATAGATAATGGTATCTTTACTTCACTCCATCGTTGTATTAGTTAATGATAAGAAGCAATAGGGTCTAGAATGACTGTAACAAAATAAATTTAAAAAATTGCATTTTGTGAAACTATAGATATGATAGCAGATAATGTTACCTTGCGTAACGTACTTGAACCTTTGCTTCATGGTTGCATTACGTTATGACCCCGTTGCATTCAATAATGGTATCTTGCATTGTGATTAAGTATTGGTACCTTTGCTTCATCATTTGATTAAGTATCGATACATTAAAAAACTTAAGTAAGTTTAGCAATGGGTCATTGGTGAAAAACAAGTCTTGAATGAAGACCACATATTGTTTTTATGAAAAATCTAATATAAATTTTTTATTAGTATGCATGATGAAATTGACTGATTTTCCTAGTTCTTTACAAAATACTTTTAAATTACTCAGCATTCTTACATATATCAATAGAGTATATTTATTCTCTTCTATAAAAATATAGCATACAATGTTGATTGCTTTTGCTGTATTTTTCGTTTTTCTAGCGTACTGTCATCTGTATAGTTTTTCAAAAACAGCAACTCTTATTGGCAGTTTGTTAATGTTTCTGCTTTGAGTAAACTTTCCAAATTGGCTTAACAGTGTAATATACATCCACAGAATCAGTTATAGAAAATTTGTTTACAGCTAAGGGCATGTTAATACATATATGTGTATATATTAAAGGGTAATTTGACTATCTAAATACTTGTGGAGTATTTCTTATTAGAATTATTCCCACAGATGTCCTTTCTCAATGATGTCGAGATAGATATTGTTTCTAAGACCTCCAAGTTCACTTGAAGTGAAAGTGACAACTATTTCTCTTCCACCAGTATACTGCAAACAAAAATAAATAATATTATTTACAAATTAGGATTTCCAAAAACAGCTTTAGCTTTATTTCAAGCAGTAGCCAAAAACAGGGGTGAAAGATTCAACATCTTTGGTAGCTAATGTAAAAATTACTTATTTTTTTTAATTATGAAGAACGACTTAATGTATAAAACTGAGAAAAGAAACCAAAAAGTAAGGAAAATGAAAAAGACACAAGGCACGAGTAAGGTCAAGAGATGAGTGTTACATGGAGTATATTATTATTCGTCAGCCCAGTAAATCTCATTTTAAATTTTACTGTTTCTCAAGGTATGTTCCTGGTCTTGTACGTTAAATGACGTTTTGAGCGAATTTGCCGCCTCTTCAGTTGTGACAATCCTTCTAGCTTGAAAAATATACAAGTAATTGGTTGTGAGAATCAATTGATTGAAAGTAGAATTGAAGAAGCTCCTCGTTAAAATGTTGACATATAATAAAGAATAATTAATGATATTTTAAACATAGTCATCTTTTCCATCTACCTGTGAAATGCATTTGAGAAATCACTCCCCCCCCCCCACACACACACACCACCACCACCACCACCACCACCACACATACACATACACTTACACCAGAACAGATATTATAGGCCTAAATAATTTCCCCAATTATTGATTGCAGGATGTGTCAACTGTACAAGTACGACCTTCTAGTAGTTTGCTAAACACTAAATTTTTAAAAAGCTAATTGTTCAATGAAGTGAAAATTATCTGTCAAAAGATACCCAACTATAAATTAATGAAATTTATGATAGGTTAAATAATATCGTGATAAATAAGACATTTTTAGACAGTAATTTATTCATCAACTTTCATCATTTATGCATTTTCAGCAGCTCCATTATCAGCTTAAGCTTTATCTTCATCAAGTGTTACCATCGAAGCTGGCATAGAATAACTATATCTCTTCATCTTTATCTGTCATGTACTACATGTAAGAACGTTTGTAGGTTATTTCCGGGTTACTCTTCCTACCTCTTACTATCCTCAATCCATTCTAACTTCTGCCTGTCTCTTAGCTCTTCTCCCCTCGATCTCTTTTTCTGTGTGTAGCTTAATCAAAACATTCTATTAAATCTATTAAACCTAACCTCAAAGGATCGCACTCTTCTCCTCCGTTTTTCTGAAAGCCATCAAGCTTTGTTTACATACAATAAATCTGATTATGTCATAAATTTCAGCAACCGCAATTTCAGCTTCATGATGAATTTTTTTTTACTTTTTATTGTTTATTGATAATGAGATAAAATTTACGTCAAACAACTATCTGTTCGCATGGAAGCATACATACATAAATATTTACATACATTCACATATACATTCACACATAAATACATATTTACATACATTCATTCATACATACATACATAAATTTATACATACATACACACATACATACATATATTCATACATACATTCATACATGCATACATACAAACACACATACCTACATTCATTCATACATACATACATACATACACACATACCTACATTCATTCATACATACATACATACATACATATATATATATACATACATAAATACATACATAAGACATACATACACACAGACATACACACACATACATACATACATACATATACACATACATACATACATACATACATGCACACATACATACATACATATACACATACATACATACATACATACACACATACATTCATACATACATACATTCATATACAAATACATACATATATACAAACATACATATATACATACATA
>RDPX01000291.1:391115-401843 GCA_003991215.1 Morbakka virulenta | reverse complement strand
CCTGTCTCTCTCTCTCTCTCTCTCTCTCTCTCTCTCTCTCTCTCTCTCTCTCTCTCTCTCTCTCTCTCTCTCTCTCTCTCTCTCTCTCTCTCTCAATTGATAAATCAGAGTGAAAGTTACCATTGGCTTCCAATGTATTATTATAATTCCCTCAGGCTACAAGCCTTCTATCAAGAGGTCAGGTTAATTCTTAGTTTTAAGGCTGCTTCTCCATCCTGTTAAGTCAGGAGACCGTTTTTCTCCTTTTTTAACACCATCCATTATGGTTGTCGTAATCTAGTTTAGCACTTTCTGTTCTAATCTAAAAGGTACTCTTTTACCATCAACTACCATACCTTGAGTCTTGGTGCCTTCTTCTTCTTCTTTTCTAAAAATCTACCCAAATCACTTCTTTAGAGCTACAGTTTTATTCTATTTAAGAATTCGGCTTTTCTCATTTTTTCACTTCTTCATCCTTTTGATTTGGCTTTACATATTTCCTGAGTATATTTTAAGCATAATTTCAAATCTTTTTTCATTGACCTATTTTGTACCGGATATTTTTATCAAACACCAGTCCTTGTGCATCTTCTTACATTATTAACCTTGTCATTTGTAGCCTTTGTTTACTTTATAATACACTATACTTTTTCTTGCACAGCATGTTTTACGAATCTTTTAATATTTTAAGCTGTTCTATTTGTGCATCCTTTCTTTCTTTTATTCTGATTTTAATGTCCTCACTTTTTGCCACCAGGTCTATCTTATCTGTATTAATTTTGAAGCTTCTTTTCTTGTGTGCTTTTATATTATTCCAGTGATAATGATTGTGAAACTTCTTTCCTTTTGAAATAGAGGCTACATCATAAGGGAAAAATAAACCCATGACTGCTACTCCTTTAACTTACCCACCGTCGTGCATCGAGAAATATTTTAAGGAAGTTGAATCTCAAGAGTTCTAATCACACCCTACTTTAAGTTGATATTTTTCTGTGCCACATGTTTTTCTGGGAACAGAATTTCCTCAAGCATAGGTACTAATGACCAGTTATACGATTTCTCGTAAGAATTTTGTACGTCTAAAATTGCAGTATATCAAATATTTCTCTAGTAAACTGTAGAAGGTTGTCTATGGGTCAATAAATCCGTGGTACAATTTTTCTTCAAGAACAGCTCTTCTTCTGTAAAAATATTTCTACGATTTCTGAAAAACTTCCAAAAATTTGTGAAAACTTCTTTCTGGTATTTTTGAAAAGCTTTTCCTTCGATATCATATGGTAAATTGCAGTAAAACATAACTCAAGTTTTTTTTGTTTTGATGATTTTTCTAATTATTTTTTTATTATTTATTACATCAATTTTAAATGAAATTCATTAATTTAGTTACCATTTATATATTATACTTTAACTGGCCTCATTTGATTGTACACTACTTCACCAAGGATTTCTTAGTTCCGCTTATCCAGATATTTCCCACCAGCCCATATTATGATACCAAAGCTCCATTCAACCCAACCCTCATTCAGCAGTTATAACAGGTCAACATTTACCTCTGATATACTGAAGACTTTTCTACTTTAAATTTCTTTAAAAATTATTTCAACTCTTCAGTTACTTTTTCAGCTTTTCAATTTTTTTTAATTCAGTAGATTCAAAATTTCTTTACTATATTTTCACTACCTTTTTTCAGTCGTTTTCTTCGTATAATGTCGAAACATCTATCTTTTTTCTCGACAATATTACTTTATTAATCACCTATCATTTATTCAATCCATTCTCTTAATTTAACAAGTTCATAGATATTTTTTTCACCTATTACTGGCTACAAAAAGGATCTAGTGATCTTTTTGTCTCCATGCTGGTAGTATATCTGTTTTCTTGCTTGGTATATTCCAGTGTAATACAGCTTATATTTTGCAACCGTTTCCAAAGGAATGCAAAGAGATTGTTGACCCTCTGGTGTAACAAAATTGATATCGTTGATCAAAGAACCCCTTTAGTCAAGTTGTTAAGAAATGAGATCAGCAATTAAGATCATTTTGTGATTGCAATTTCCAATCATACTAGGAATGTTATTTTTCTTTTGATTCCATTTATTTTTCTAATCTTGGATTAACCCTAGAATTTACACGAAAATCAAAATGGGTAAACTTGTAGTATAAGAAATGCGAATGAATTCGGATATTATGAATCCCAGTGTCGAGAGTGATTGCTGGAAAAGCTGCACGAAGTGGTAGGAATAAACAAAAGGTGGTTAGAATGTCATTAGAAGTCAATATTGCATTCTTATAAATCTAGTTAACAACATATTAAAACATATACATGGATAACAAAGTGGTTTCAATAGATCTCTATGCACAAACTACCGTATGCGTTGGTCTATTATTTATTATTACTATATAAATATTATTACTATATAAATATTATTACTATATAAATATTATTACTATATAAATATTATTACTATATCTATAGTATTATTTCAACAATTTTTCGATCCTAAAAATGTAAATCAGCTTAAACAATAAGTACAAGATATTAAGCATTAAATACACTTGCATTTTTATTGCCTAAGATAAATGTTTTAGTAATTAAAAATATGGACTTGGCATATTTCTAATGACATCCCGTCGTCTTTTAGATAATAAAATTAACCTCTTACGTCACTTCCTGAAATAAGTGTTAATGCTTCAACAATAATACACAGGCAGGTACAACACTTGTAATGATTGGCTCTTTTTTATTGGTAACCAGGAATTGACAATTTATGGCATTTCTACATGACGACAGCTTAATACTTAGAGACCACAAATAAAACTGTTTGACTTACTGAGAGAGAGAGACAGAGAGAGAGACGGAGAGAGACAGACAGACAGACAGAAAGACACAGAGAGAGAGAGACAGAGAGACACAGAGACACAGAGACACAGAGAGCCACACTGAGAGAGAGAGAGGGACAGAGAGAGGCAGAGAGAGACAGACAGACAGACAGAGAGACACAGAGAGACACACAAAGAGACAGAGACAGACAGAGACAGACAGAGACAGACAGAGACAGACAGAGAGAGAGACAGAGAGAGACAGAGAGAGAGAGAGAGAGAGAGAGAGAGAGAGAGAGAGAGAGGGGGGGGAGGGGGGGAGAGAAAGAAAGAAAAAAAGTACAGACTGAAAACTTGCAATCTTTTTGGAAAAATTTTAGTCTTATTTCTTTTTCTAGTTCTTTCTAATAATTTGAGCGAAAATGTCCTTGAGACGTATTAAATTTTTCCCTCAGAAATCGATCTTCTTCGTTATTTGGGAAAGAGGGGCTGATAAAGTATTAAGAACAAAGGGTTGTGGTTATAGAACGCATACTACCCTGATGGCAGGACATAGTTATATGTATATTCGCATATACTTGCATACAAGTGTACATTAACATACATGTTGACACTAGTCACTCAGTTTGAGTTTTTCGAAAAACTAGCAGTTGTCTAGGTATAAATGAAAGAAAGAATGACTTCTAATGTTTATATTTTTCTTTTTATTTCTTAAATTAAAAGCCAAATATCATAACAAATAAGGACCAAAGGAAGAAATGAGTTTATGGTATATGCAATGCTGTGAAGAAAATGAGCTTATGGTATGTGCAATGCTGTGAAGAAAATGAGCTGATGGTATATGCAATGCTGTGAACAAAAAGAGCTTATGGTATATGCAATGCTGTGAAGAAAATGAGTTTATGGAATATGGAATTCTGTGAAGAAAAGGAGTTTATGGTATGAGCAATTCTGTGAAGAAAATGAGCTTATGGTACATGCAATGCTGTGAAGAAAATGAGCTTATGGTATATGCAATGCTGTGTAGAAAATGAGTTTATGGTATATACAATGCTATGAAGAAAATGAGCTTATGGTATATGCAATGATGTGAAGAAAATGAGCTTATGGTATATGCAATGATGTGAAGAAAATGAGCTTATGGTATATGGAATGCTGTGAAGAAAATGAGCTAATGGTATATGCAATGCTGTGAAGAAAATGAGCTTATGGTATATGCAATGCTGTGAACAAAATGAGCTTATGGTATATGCAATGCTGTGAAGAAACTGAGCTTATGGTATATGCAATGCTATGAACAAAAAGAGCTTATGGTATATGCAATGCTGTGAAGTAAATGAGCTTATGGTATATGCAATGCTGTGAAGAAACTGAGCTTATGGTATATGCAATGCTGTGAAGAAACTGAGCTGATGGTATATGCAATGCTGTGAAGAAACTGAGCTGATGGTATATGCAATGCTGTGAAGAAAATGAGCTTATTGTATATGCAATGCTGTGAAGAGTATGTGTTTATGGGTAATCAAGCTCATAAAACACTGCAAAAAATAGCTGTGTTATGATTACTAAAAAGCAATGATTATAAAACTGGGAGATTTCAATATCAATAGTACACTAACCTTTACTTCTTTCTTGCGGAGTCGCATCAACAGCTTGCCATCCACCATAACCTCTATCAAGGTCTGGTCGAGACATCCAGGAATCATTCCAGCAATGAAAATTCCTAAAAAAAATTGATTAGAAAATCACAGAAATTTTATATTTATACATGCAATGCAAGCTATGGACAAGAAAAATTGAAATCATTCCATCAAAAGCACATAAAGGTCATGCTCCGACTTGCTCTTAAACTTTTTATAATTTTTGCAATAAAACGACTACCTTTATTATCTGCAAATTCCTGTTGCTACTGTTTTCATGAAGAGGATGTCCTGGAAGTGTTATCAAGTCATACTTACGAATCTCTGTACGTATATCAACAACATCCAACAGTCAAGGCATAACCGAAAATAACGATGCAACTCTTATTATTATTAAATGGAGATATTGAACGATGTCCTGGCCCGAACACAGATGAAGTGAAAGAAGATTTCGACTTCGTGCTTAAAAGGAAAGGTTTGAAACTCTTCTTCTTGAAATTTATTTAATATTACTCAAATTTTAACTGACAACGGAAAAATCGATATTCTTTCTCTTGGTGAAACGCAAATAACCAACGAACAGGGGGGTATGTACAAAATTCAAGAATACACTTTTGTGAGTAAAAGCAGCACAAATGGTAGAGGTGGAGGAGTTGCGTTTTACATTCATGAAAGTATTAATTGGATTACAAGGTACGATCTTGGAGGTAAAGATCTTGAGTGTATATGATTAGAAATATTTTTCGAGAAGTCTAAATCGCTATTGCTTTCTGTTATATATAGACCCCGAGGAAAGATCACGATACTTGCAAACAAATTTCACTAACTTATTAAAGCAAATGTTGTCATTAGGAACTAAATCATCTAAAGAAGCAATTATCATGGGAAACCTAGATGCCAACTACATGGTCAATTCAGATAACAAAGAAATTAAATCGCTTTTCAATGTATTCGGCTTTAAACAGATAATAAAAGAAGCGACACGTACAACTGAAAAGTCGGCGAGTTTTCAGTTGTAGGTGTACCACTTCCAACTTTTTATCCTTCTCTAGCAATATGCGAGTGAACAAGAGTTCTACTATTTAAATTCAATGACAAAACAATACTCTTTTGATTTAGATTTTATCTAGATACATCGACTTTCAAAAGCTAAATCAAAAGAACTAAATCGAATGTGTAATCTACAAAAACGTACCATGTAGAATCACCAGACATTTCATTTAAATATTCACCATTTTCATCATAGTACCGATCATATGAACAATTTTTGTCAGTGTCGTGAGCAGAGTTAAAATTACTGATCGATCTTGTTGGAATTCCAAGTGCTCTAAGGACTGAAATGGAAATGAAAAGAAAATATACAGTAACGACAATTCTATTAATACAAAATTTGCTTCACACCGTTCCCTACCTCTTCATCACAAAACAAAACGGCTAATATTCTTCAGCGTTTTCATGTTCTTTAAGGCATTAAAGTCAAAAAAAAATTGAAAGAAAATCTCAGTTAAATGTGTAAACTTGTAACAGTTTTTCACTGCATCACTGTTGCATTGGTTAACATCCAGAATATTGACAAGTTAATATCAAACATTTTGAAAGCCTCGGCGTCATTTGACTTATTTTCTACTTTTGAATCCCATTGGTCTTCATTTTGTCTTTTCATTGCAGAGGTATGAGATAATTGGAAGAAAATATCTAACAAGCAATATTGGAAGTATTTACAAAACTAGACCAAAAGTGGAAGTAATGTATATATTGTTAGTTAGAAAGACAAAAATATATTTTTTCATAAAACTTCTTCCTTTAATTTCGGTCTAATGAAAAAAAAGAGAACTTGAAGAGAAAAATTTTGCGCCAGAAAGGTGTTCTCTCATTGTTGTCTGTTAATTGCTATCCGCTATATGGATGATATGGCGTAAGACCATAACAAGAAAATGGCCGGTGAACAAAAAGGCATCTTCTAACTAAAATTACAAGATGCTTAGATATACAGTAATTAAATGGTCTCCATGTTATTAGCCTAAAGGTTTCATAACCAGTAATTTCTTGTAATTCCCATTAATAATTTCCATAAAAATTGTTTGATGAAGAAACACGAAAAAGAAAGAGAAAATAAGTTTAAAATTTTAATGTTATTTTAGACTAAAAAATCTTTCTCACTTGTTGTCGATAATCCACAGAAGCCCCAACATTGGCCATATTTTACTGGTTTTCTTGTTTTCAAATAAGACTCCAGGATTTCCGGGCTTCCTGTCCATGCCCAAGGCTCTACTCCATCGCTGTATTCACCGTTCCAATTACCCACTAATATACCTCCATCGTCATTGGCGTTAACCTTAAAATTTCAGCCAGAGATTAATTTAAAGAATTAATTATTTATCATCAAGACTTCAAAATAAGAGAAAGATTAAAACTAAGAAAGAATTAAAGCTATTTCATACATAAAGTACCTTTCTAAGTGATTTTAGTTTTTGAAAGAACTGATTGGGCAAAGGTGCATTTCATTACACTGGCTTGCAAAGGTTTAAAGATCAATTATGTGATAGCTGATTCTAGAATGCTTTGCTATGGAAAATCCATAAATCATATTCATTTTGTGCAATCAGGTCAAGTTTTTGAGATACGAGGCTGCAAAAGAATTGTTATTAACGCTCTTTTTTGATATTTATTAGCTTTTTTTGGATTTAGTGCTTCACAAAAAGCATGCATATTAACTAACAAACTTCAGAAAATAAAGATTACACACAATAGCTATTCATGGATAAAGGGCCTTTTTAGTTACTTTCTCCTGTGCTGAGTGAGTACCCATCACGTCTCGTTTGAAACACCAACTGAAGTCTGGAAGAAACTTCACATTCCACCGGCCTGGTTAGTCTAAGTGGAACCGTAGAAAATGCATTTCGATTGACGTGCAAGCGCCTAATTTTTGAACGTTCTTCAGGAGTTTGTTGACTTCCTTCTCGTATTTTTCACTCCGGTTGTTTCCATGAAAGGTTGCAATTACTGACTTAAGCGATAGTCAAGCAAACAACTCAGCGGCACTAAGCGCATCATCGAACTTTGAATTCTTTATGTGTAGAGCTGTTGGATCGATTAATATTGTACTATTTATTAATATTTAGCACTTCTATTTCACAACATGCATTTTTACATCTATTACATCTGATGCCAAGTCCTTTGGAGGAATTCAGGTCTTTACTTTACTACTGTATCCTTATTTTTCTTCATTACTGTCAACAAGCCTGAAAGACTCTACTAGAAAGGGTTACTTTTCTGATTTGATTTTTTCTTTGTACTTTTTTAAAATTCTGTTTTTTATCTTTTCTTCTCTCTCCCTATTTTACCTCCGAAAATATGTAAAAATGTAGTAGTATTCCACTTATAACTGAAAAATATATTGAGTGCACTACTTTCAGGGGGCACGACTGATGCTTGAGCAGATAAGCTGTTGATAGTTCCACTCAGCTACTGCTTTTTAAAACATATAAAAGCTTCATTTGACCTGTTCGTGATTACTTTTTCTATATTTAACTCATATTATATCTGAGTGTTAGATAGATTCTGAAACTTTTTAGCTTCATTTATGTTTCTTTCTTGTGTATGCATGCCTTATTAAAATATCAAGATAGTCTAACTTCAACAAATGCAAAATCTAGAAGACATTTAGTTCACAGCATGAGCTATGACAAATTTAACAGCTGGGGCTTTCAAAGGAAGGTACGTTATATTTCTATTTACAATATCCAATACATTAAATATTATCTAGTTAAACTTATTTCCCCTGTAAGTTTAATCAAAGTTTTTGCTTATATATTTTTTACAAATTATCTGCAATGGTAGGCTTTAAAATAGAGCTCCTGACAAAAAGCTACTCGTTTTCCATTGACAAAAAAATCAAAACTTTTTCCTGAAATGTTTTAAAAGAAATCGTTTTTCAATTTTTAGTTATTTTGATGATAATGTACAACTGTGCGGTTAATAAAAGAAACCAAAACGTCATTGTCTCCAGATAAATAAGGTTAGACTATACCATGTAATTAAAATGGTGTAGTCTAACGTTGTAATTTTCATTCATGAATAAGCGAGTAGCTCTTTGTGGTTTATATTTAATTTGACTTTGAACTTACATCACTCCAAGTATTTTTTCAGGTCCTATGTTGATAACAGAAATTGTATTTTTCTGAAATAGTCAACCTGACTTAATAAATATAATAAATATAATAATAATAAATATAATAATAATAATAATAATAATAATAATAATAATAATAATAAATATAATAAATATAATAATAATAATAATAATAATAATAATAATAATAATAATAAACAAAATACTTTTTCTCGTTAAATGGAAAGGAAAAGAAAGTTGTGAAAACATCGTGGAAGAAGGGTATTTGGGAATACAGAGAAAAACAAGTGAAGATTGTGTGTGTTGATATATCGACAGGAATAAACGAAAAAATAACACTCCAGAGTGAAAGGTATGTGTTTATAAAAATAGTCTTCTTGAGAAAGTAGAACCAGTAGCTCAGGAGGTAGAAGGCGAAATCATGAAACCCATAGGCAAAAGTGCAAAGCCAGTTTTGTGCATCCAATCTTTTCACTTCCATTTCTCCAAATTCTTTGACATTTACCCTTGGTAAGTTAGTTAAAAAAGGAAGAAACTATAATATTTTGGATTTTTACAGCTTTCCAGTTTTTATCAGAAAAAAATCAGAGTTTTACTTTTACTCATACTACCCCTAAGACAAGACTAAATAATGAATTAGACCTTTGACACATGTTTCACTTGCTCCCATATGCTAACTCCCACAGCAAGGCTATGAAATGTAGTGAACTTTCGATACATCTCTCACGATACATGATTTTACCTTTCCCTGTAAGTGACTAACTACCTTTCTTTTCTTTACGATGGTCATGTACAGAAGCAATCGATACGTATCAGCCAGAAGCAGCTCGTCCTTCTTTGTAGAACCCTTTTCATTCTTAGGATATTAATCATTTTACGTTGTAACCATATCTTTCTATCAAAGCGAGTTTCTAGAGTCTTGCTCATAGTTCTGCCCTCAGCTAACACAGTAGACTTGACCAAAAGTTGCATTCGCATAATTGCAGCAGACTTTGTATTGTCTGTTACACTCTTCAATGTGAGCAACCAAATTATGTTCTTACAACCTTTTGGTTACATTAATGTCTTGTGTCGACGTATTCATTAATCCCTTCATTCAAGCTGGCCACAAAATTTTCTTTCAGGTGTCAGGCCTCCTGCAGACATCGACGACCAGGTTTTTCCAGTCCTTTGTGCTATCAGTTAACTGGATGAAGGAATTGCTGAATACATTATTCTCAGCTGCAAAGCTATTCAGGCCCTCTACATAGGATGCTCTTTGTCTTCCTCTGACTGTTCTCTCCACATGTAACAAGTTTTTTTAATCCTTCTTTCCTGTTAATACGATTAAAGAATTCTAATGGTCTTTTTCTCATGGTTTTTATGAGAAAACCTTTCACTCCTGGCAGCTGTAACACTTCTTCATAAAATGCTAATTCATAAACAAATTCTTTGTCAATAGACCTTCAGGTCATCAACATTCAATGTTTCTATTTCTTTCTAACAGTGGAGTATGGCAGGACTGAATACCTTCACGTACCATATATAATATAGATAGAGATTACCTTACTAATGCTCTCCCTAAAAACTCGAGAATAGGTGAAACAGTTTTGTAATTGTATTATTCAGTAATTTACTCTGTTTAAATACTGTGAACTTTAGCATTTAAAACCAGTTTATTGATTTAACAAACACATTGACAACAAGTAAAATACTAAAGTCAAATAGTTAGTAATAAGGCATTGTATTACCTTTGCTGAGACTCGCCTTGCCACTTCTCTGGCAGTGTCTCTTTCTCTAAATTTTGTAAATCTCAATATTTCAAACGCAGCTTCAAGAGCCACCTTTTCAAACTAATAAAATAAAGGCACGAAATGTATTAAAGTGAAGTGTTTTCAATCATGAAAAATCATTTCTTTACAAAGAAGAAAATGGAATAAATATATGTAATTTTTCAGTTCTTTATATTTGAATTCAAACAAAAGTAACAAAAATACCTAATCTAAGTATCAAATCAAAAACAAAGTTCAAAAAAATCTTATTTTTTATAGTTACTAAAAAGGCCCCTGGTACTGTAATGCTGTACTGTACAAAACTACAATATACTATAGTATACTGTACTATATATTATGGAATAAAATATTCTCTCTCATCAATTCCCTTCTCATTCTCTCTCTCT
>RDPX01000291.1:319092-339903 GCA_003991215.1 Morbakka virulenta | reverse complement strand
TCAGAGTCGTGGGTGTTAAAGAAGGAAGATATCAAAAGGCTGGAAAGTGCGGAAATGTGGTTCTGGAGGAGAATGCAGAAAATCAGTTGGGTAGAAAAAATGACAAATCAAGAAGTTTTACTACAAGTTGAGGAGAGCAGAATGCTTTTTACAATATACGAAATAGCCAAAGAAAATGGATCGGACACGTTCTGAGACACCAGAGAATGTTAAGAGATATCATTGAAGGACGGTTGCCTGGAAAACGAGGCAGAGGAAGGAAAAGAATAACTTTATTAGACCAGTTCAAAAAGCTAGTTAATGGAAGAATGGAAAATTATTCAGATATCAAGCGGAGAGCCGAGGATAGAGATGGATAACGTGTATGGTGCTAAACCTGTCTGAGAACAGGCTACTTACAAGACAATGGCAGTATTCATCTCTGATCTTTGCCAGCCACTCCTGATTGTAACGCTGTTGATTTGGATGTGATCTTTGAGTAATCTCGTTTTGCATGTATGGCTTTAGTACCAATACAAAAGTCGACTGCTATTTTGACAGCATTGATTCTGTTCGTCATTAAGCATATACTTGCTTGGACTACCAATTTTATTCATAGTTTCTCATGGAAGATTTACAAGTGTTATTTATTTACAGTTAAATTTTGAGGCTGAAAGTAAAATATAATTGGCACGAACATCGTCTTTCTTTCAAACATCACTTTCTTTGTTGCATCTGAAAATGCCCTTGTATGCCCTTAAAACGCATCGGGAACTAAGGCAAACTCTTGAAGAAAGGGATATTCATTTGTTTCAGAAATTTTCTAACCTTGTTCTGGTTTGACCAGTGATATTCCCAATCTGTTAAAAGTTGAAATTTAAACTTGGCATAGCATTTATTTGTTTTGCCCTCGTCAATGGTTTGGATTGATAAAAATTTACCGGACATCAGGGTTGGTATGTAGTTTTTAAGCGGACAGCCAAATAATGTTGGGGAAAAGAAGTCAAATCACCCAAAATTAAGCCAAATATGAAGAACAAAATAGTAAACATGAAAAAAGGCAAGATTGTTAGAGCGTAATTAATCAGACCAAAAACCATTGTACAACTTCACTGTAAAAATATAACAACGCAGGCAACTGAAACTACGAAAAGGCTGGGGATAAAACGATAGCTATCATAATCAAGTAAATTATGTCTATTTCATTATCTCCCTCCTGATTACTACTACACGTTGATAATCCTACCTTTTGAAAATGTAATACGAAGAGGACCCGCAACCGCAAAGAAGGGATAAAAACACGCTGACGTCGAACTGGATTCATACCAGTGACTATGGATATCAAGGCCACATACATGCTGTATCTGTCAATTGACTAAATCAATTTATCCAACCTTGGAAGGGTTGTGCTCCTGTGGGCGATTCAGCCCCACATGCTTGATTGGGATGTGATGTTCAACCATAGGGCTATGACGAACCAGAACGAGTACCAGTTTCTGTCACAATCAATTTGTAAATGATAGCATAATGGAGTAAACATTCAAATGGAAAACAGAAAATTTCTTATCAGCTAGACCAAATACTCTTTCATTTGGGATACGCAATATTTGCAAAGGTTGCACATTGATTAGCAATCATCAAGTGCAGCTTAAAAGCTCAGTCTCTGCGATAGTGGAATGACAAAATGTAAGCTTGAAATAAAGGGAAAAGTTATGTTAGTAATTAGAGAAGGCTTTGGCATATAAAACGTCTTGACGTTACTACCTTCAAATCTACTGCAATTTCTTTCTTGGTTAATAACAGCAAATTATAAACTCAGGGCTGAGCCTGGAAGATGGTGAAATATCGATTATCATTTATGTAAATGTGCTATGTGTAACTTTAGTGAAATCGGGGATGAATATGATATTCTTCTGAAATACTTTAAGGATAATTGAACATTCCTCTATATTACCTAAAGCACCCGTCCAATTTTAAATTTACCTCCCTAATGAGACCCAATAACGAGAATAAACTAACTAGAAATATTGCAAAATTCTCGAGAGATTTTTAGTTATCAAAATGTAATGTTTACATTTCCTGTAAAGCAAAGCAAGTCCATCGTTGTAGCTTCTGTCATTCTTGCAGTTGTTTTGTGTTCCTTACTACGTTACAATTTGTTGCGTACTTCATTACCAATATCATAAATTCGGTGTTAGTGTTTCATTAATTTGATGCATTTGGAGAAAAGTTCGTCCATCGAGACCCACTCCCTCTCTTGAAACGCCATCAAACACAACAGCTCCCGACATTTCTTAGTAGCTCGATTGGTCATAAATGTGTTTCACAATGAAATATTTTGATACAACCATAAGTACGTGGCAGTTTTCATCTTTTGCCTATCCAATTCTCTTTGATGTATGGACAACTGGTATAGATGGTGTTAAAATTTTACAACAAAGGAAATATTGCGATTTCTTAACAGGAAACACTTTCCACTCTTCTGTCATCCCAATAACTGTAGCTCTTCTATAAACTTCACAACTAACAGGGTTGCCGTCTGTTACAAGGTCAGACCAGATTTCAGCAAGGATGGCATAAGCAAATCCCAAGTTTTTCTGTTTAATCTTTATCAACATTCACACTCTTCGCAATAATAATAATACGACTCCCAAGTTTGTCATGTAAGAGTAATACCATTTAATTCTCTGCAGTTTCACCATTCTGTGTTTGGATGCGCTTTCATCACTAACATTTTTTACGAAGAAAAGTACATACTAGTTGTTTTCAAACCTCTAGTTTTCATCAAGACCTCCATCGATAGTACCTATCATTGCCTTCCTCTTTATCAGTCATTCTGAAAACTCGATGCGGTTTCAGGCAGGGAGCTTATGCTTGTCACATTTTGATACTGAGGGAATGCATAGACTCTGAATGCTTGGCACTTCTAATACCTATGTATTTGGCATCTTAATAAATGACTGCATCATTTCTTAGGTATCTGCTTGCGACGAACTTTGCATAGCCAATTACCGAGGGTATCTGCTTACGTTGGGGAGCCATAATAATAAAAGGCATGGACATGGAATTTCGTGACCCAAAATTCCATGTCTATGCCTTGCGAGTGCTTACTTGTTTGCAAAAGCTTAGTCTGATAGTGACTTTGGCCTTGTCATCTTGTGACATTGTTTTAAAAGTTACGTAAGACAGTCGGATTGGCACCTTTACCCTTTGAAATTTCGTAACGACTCCACCCTTAACCATTCCACATTCCCTGAATGATCCCTTCATTGCACACGGCAATTTAAAAAAAGTCCACGTGCCGGTGTATGTGGTCATAAATCGCTAAACTACTCGGTCCTTTTTATTTTTGCACTGAAAGTGACGAGGGGAGAAATTAACGAAGCCTTAAATTGACGAGGATTAAGGATGGCAAGAACTGGAAGTCATCGTTCATAATGGTCAGGACTGCTAGTGACCAAAGAGGGAAGTGATCACAATTGAGTGTTCAATAGTAGCCAGAATTAAAAGTAACCAGAGAGAAAAGTAATCAGTATTGATGGCTGTGACAGAGTGGCCAGAGTTGACAGTAAACAGCATCGACAGTGCCTAAGGCTGAAAGAAATGAGGGCCTAAAGTGACAAGGGTCAGAACTTGCAAGGTTTGCCTGAAACTGAATAAACTAGGTCGCAGACCCCATTTCCTGATGTGGTCATTACTACCAGTCTTGTTTTGTTTCTTTCTTGAAGAGGATTAATAATATCAATATAAAGAGAACGTTCTCGAGACATTAATATTTCTTTATCAGAAAGGTATTTGGAGAGACGAGGAGAGCTGGTGTACCTCGTAAGTGAACGTAAAATGTCAGCTCATAATGGATACAACAGGCGCTATGATAATCTGACAGATTTCGTTGGGAGCTGTGTAAGAAACAAGTAAGTGAACTTAAGTTAAGACGGTATAAACACAAACCATCGGGTGCAACAGAGACTTAAGATATAAAATAATCGTGCGATACGAGTGAACAATGCAACAATTTTATAGGGGCAAGGTGGCCAGACATTGTTATGATTGATAAGAAACTACGAAGTGTTAATTAAAATCGTAGATTATTTACTAACTGCCGATGGAAGTGTATAAAAAGAAAAAGAGAAAAAAATGTACGAATACCAAAACTCGAGGAGGAAAATTTCAAGACTGAGTAAATTGAAAAAGGAGGACATTGTTCCTGTCGCTGTAGAAGCTCTGTATAGTGTGCCTAAATAATTTAAAAGTTGATTGGAAAAACTGGAGCTGTCGGGTGCTTTTGAAGCTATACAAAGGCTGCCTCACAGGAGCAGCTAGGATCCTGAGAAAGTATTAAAAATGTGAAAGAAAGACTTCCTGTTAGCCCTTGGTTATTTGCTATGACCCGCCTAAGAAGGATAATGACTGGAATTCCAGCAACCTTAGGAAAGCTAAATAAATAAAATATTATTAATAAAAGGAATACAATCGTTATGACACGCTTTTCACCTCCTACAGGTGCACCGTTTCGAAGCCACTACTCCAAGGATTTGGCAATTGTATAAAATATCTTGTCTATTCTATATTTGTACACAAAATGAGGTTCACTGGTATAACAGGTAAGCTTGGAAGGCTAATTAGTAAACTAAATTTGCTTAAATATTCTCCGGATTTAGGAATAGCAGAGAAACTAAACCCTAAGAAAACCCAAAGTAGCTTTTATTAAAATTTCTATACAAAACTACAATAACAGATGTCTACAATTCATCTTTTTCTTCTTTGTCTTGTGTCTCTTGTTTACTTAAACCATCATCTTTTACCACTTTTAAGGGATCTTTAATTTCATCTGTCTGACTTGCAGCATTCGTTGTTTCACTTTCAACCGCATCAACAGTAAACAGCTGCATGCCATCTAACATTTCTTGTGCTGACAATTTCCCATCTTTGTTTGTATCTACCTTGTTAAAGAGAACTTCGTCTTCTAAATTAAGTAAGACATCGATGTTGTAAATCATAATAAGTTTCTTTAGTTCATCACCATCTAAGATATTATCTTTATTTTCATCTAGATCCAAACATTTCGAACTCATATGGTCCATTGAGTTTTCTGTAAACATTTTCTTGCATTCGTCTGTGTTAACTATACCATCTTTATTTGTATCCATCTCTGCAAGTAAAAAAAACCCGGTAGATGCAGGATAAGTGAAATAAGAAGTGTAAAAATTCATCGCTGTAACAATTACAAAATGTTAATGGCAAATATGCCATGCTACTACTTATTTTCTAAGGGTTATTGACAACAAAGATTCCACTCACACACACTACCGAAAATATGAAAACTACAAACGCTACTTGTTTGTTGTTAGGTAAACCGTTTAACGTAAGAGAAAATAAAGACATGTTTAAAAGTGGTGTAACATCTCTTTTTTTATCTCTTTAAGGAAAAGATGAACCAATTTAGTTTCTTTCAGGTTTATTTTGAACGTATGAAAGTATTGTGGTACCTTTCATGCGAAGTGTTCCTCAGACTTCACCCCGTCATTGGCCAATTAAAGCGTTGTTGTTGTGAAAGAAGGCCATGACGATAAATTCAGTTGCGAACGGCAACCAAATGCCTTGCCTATTGGCTAGTTACAGTTCCCGATTTGGGAGCTGACGACTACGGATCTCCAGCCTTTCAGGTTTGGCGCTTTACAGTGATGCTGTTCTTGATCGAGTTCGGTTTGCTCTCATAAAGTTTTCGGTCCATTTCCTGGAGTGACGACCTCTTGCCTTTCTTCCCGGTACTCTCTCATCAAGGGTATTAAGGGTGAATTCCGCCAAACATTAAATGCGCTGAAAGAAATAGCAGCTGTCGGTTAAGGTGAATAAACACAACTGTTTATAAGCCAATGGTGGCTTTTAACTACTTTACCTGTAAGGTAGTCAATAACCACTATTGGCAACCATTTGGAATATAGGTAGACTATCTGATGGTATGGCTTAACTGAGACCAATCGATGGTTTTGTATGCGAGGCTTCAAAGACCTTTCCGGTCTCGCAGTTCAATAGAAATTTAAGATTACTTCGTTGCTTTCCCAGCCACTAAACGGCTTTACGTGAATAGTAAAAAGGGCAGAATGACGAAAAATGGAACTTGTTGGCAAAAATGGAAGAAAGTCCATATCCAGTGCAACTAACGATGGCTTGCACATAAATAGGGCACAAAAGACAGCCACTGAATGTCAAGGTATTAGTATGTAAGTCATTCTAAATGGTCGAGCTACGAATACGTACTATACTCTCTAAGGTGTACTTATGGCAATACTAAAATTTAAGGTTGGGAAAAAGACAATGTAAGAAATAATACAAAGAAAAAGTTAATCACTTGCAACAAACATAAATAGGGGGTTAATCAAAAAAGGAAAAATTCTAGAGTGGTAAGACGGTAAATGTGATGGATACAAAATCTCCAGTACGTGGTAATGGATAGCACTGCTGTTGAAAGCAAGACAAGTGATAACGAGTAAAACTTGCTTTTTGTACATAATCTAAAAAAAATATCAAAATTATTGCCAAGATTAAAGATCCAATTTCAACATTTCCTTCTGTATAGGAACCGTCAACCTGTAAGTTTTCAAAAACGAAAACATCTCAGTAAAATATCTGCCCCTTCGGTGATAATTAGTCGTATCTGAGGTTTATGGTATCGCTCTACTTACTGATGGAAATAGTACTTCCTCTCAAGTTTCGTTACTTTGATTAATATTGTGAATGGTCCTTGTAGCTATATAGCTAACACCGAGGCCGTTGTTTTTTCTTCTCGTTATCTGTTATCAAATGGGGGTCAAAGTATTGCCACTTTGACCCCCATACTGCCACTCAGAAAAAAAATTGTATTTTTAGCAAAGCAGGAAAACTTTTAAATGATCAAATAAAAATCGTATCCAAGTGTGAATTGACTTTATGCCCCCAAATAGAAGCCATAGATATTGAAGTTTTTTCATGCAAGTTTTTCTGAGATGCGTTTCGAAGCGTAGCTCAGAAAAAAATTTACGACTCATAAGATGATAAAACCTCTCATGATAAAAAGTTCTTATTCTTATTGTATTGAAATCTCACTATTAGCACAAGTTAGGTGTAAAGTTTCGTGTGGCACTTCAAAATGGGCTTTTACCTATCACATTATTGAAGCTATGGCAACTTTTCTTAGTTGTCTTAACACTGCTATAGTGCATGAAATCTTAAGCAAACAAATTTCTGCTTTTTATGGTATATATATATAGCTTGGCTCTAGAAATCTTGCATCGAGCACTGTCTTTGGCATTATTCAATGAAGGTATATATATATATATATACATCCGATAAACTAGACCTTCCAAAACTGATCTTCTTTAAAACGTTACAAAAGATGAGCTGTGGAAGGTGTAGTTTATCGGATATATACTGCATGTAGTCACTGGAAATATTTCAATGAAAGTTTGAGCAAGGCAAAGTGTATTCTTGAGCAAAACCAGTATCCACCACAATTTTATGAGCCCATAATAGAGAAAACCATTAGAAACATCGTTTCACCAACACCAACACCACTACCAGAATGTCAAAGTAATGGTGTTTCTTCCATACAGATAGTTTTGTGAACAAGTTGAAGGAACCTCCTGCACCAATCCAGCTAGTGTTAACACTGAAGAAATTAATAACAGTCATGCCAAGTCTAAAACCAACGACAAAAGTTGAGCTTAGAAGTCGAGTAGTATACATGATTACCTGTCCAGGTTGTGGTACCTGCTATGTCGGTCAGACACGCCGGCATCTGCTAACTCGGTTTGATGAGCATAAAAATTGTCGTTTGGGTGCAGTATGCTCACACTTTAGGGACTGTTTATCAACAAAACCTAGTCTGGCTAATGTGAAAATATTGGCAAGTTTGTCAAGTGATCTGGAACATTTGTTGACAATGGAGGCTTTATATATCAGACAATAAATGCCTGAACTGAATAGTAAGGATGAATTTAGGAGTGAGGAACTAAAGATTCGATTTTAATTATTTTTCAAGCCTTTTTCCAATTGTTTCTATAGGTTTTTAGTCTTGGAAATTCGTGGCACATTACGTGTCATTATGTTTTCTTTTCGCCATTTTATTGTGTTATTGTAGAAAGTAATGATAAATCAAGTTTATACATTTCCTTTGTTTTAACTTTTGTATCATAACCATACGTTTTAAAAATTTTGTTCACTTTATAGATTGAGAATGACCGAGATGGTCGAAATATATTTCTTGAATATTTTACAGTGCAGTTTGTATTTCATACTGTACTTAAAAATACAGTCAGCTTAAAAATACAGTCAGCTTAAAAATACAGTCAGCTTAAAAATACAGTCATGCTTAAAAATACAGTCAGCTTAAAAATACAGTCAGCTTAAAAATACAGTCAGCTTAAAAATACAGTCAGCTTAAAAATACAGTCAGCTTAAAAATACAGTCAGCTTAAAAATACAGTCAGCTTAAAAATACAGTCAGCTTAAAAATACAGTCAGCTTAAAAATACAGTCAGCTTAAAAATACAGTCAGCTTAAAAATACAGTCAGCTTAAAAATACAGTCAGCTTAAAAATACAGTCAGCTTAAAAATACAGTCAGCTTAAAAATACAGTCAGCTTAAAAATACAGTCAGCTTAAAAATACAGTCAGCTTAAAAATACAGTCAGCTTAAAAATACAGTCAGCTTAAAAATACAGTCAGCTTAAAAATACAGTCAGCTTAAAAATACAGTCAGCTTAAAAATACAGTCAGCTTAAAAATACAGTCAGCTTAAAAATACAGTCAGCTTAAAAATACAGTCAGCTTAAAAATACAGTCAGCTTAAAAATACAGTCAGCTTAAAAATACAGTCAGCTTAAAAATACAGTCAGCTTAAAAATACAGTCAGCTTAAAAATACAGTCAGCTTAAAAATACAGTCAGCTTAAAAATACAGTCAGCTTAAAAATACAGTCAGCTTAAAAATACAGTCAGCTTAAAAATACAGTCAGCTTAAAAATACAGCCTGCTTAAAAAAGCTTACTTTATAAAAATATTTGGACCAAAAAATGCTTGCGGCAGTTAACGTGAGCTTCTCTTTTCTTTATGAAAAAAAATCTATCTGCAAAAATACACTGTGCTGACTGGTAGCTGATTGGTTAAATCAATTGTTTACTATCCAAGAAGTTAATGTTTCGAGCTTCAGCCGCGCCCCTGGAAACGACCCCCAATTTTTTCTCCTTTGTAAGTGGCATAGCACAAATGTGAACATGTTTTCGGAAAAAGAATTAAGAGAGTGGGAAAGCAATAAAGAAATGTATTCTTCAGGAATGAAGTGGCTTCCAGCCTTGGATAAGGTGAAAGAAGAAGAAGAAGAAGAAGAAGAAGAAGAAGAAGAAAAAGAAGGAGAAGGAGAAAATGAGAAGAAAAAGAAGATGAAGACAAAGAAGGAGAAGAGGTGGATGAGAAGAAGAAGAAAATAACAAGAAGAAGAAAAAAAAGACAAAGAAGAAGGAGAAGAAGAAAGGATAAATCTGATTTAAATTTAATTTCAAAGATTAAAAATTAAACAAATCAAAATGGAAACATTTCAAAGAGAAAAACGCTTACCTTTTAAGGTGTTATTGTATAGAAAACCATCCATACTGTCAAACAGCTCTGGATAAACTGTCATTTTCAATTCATCTAATGTCAAAAAACCATCATGATTTTGATCTGCTGCTTTGAACTTGTCCTTTTCCCGTTGCATGATATCATCTGTAAGCCTGGCATCAGCATCTCCTTGATAATCCTGGAAGTCTTTCATGTATTCGTCTAAGGAAAGCTTTCCATTTTTATCTGTATCCAAAGGTTCCCACATCAATTCACTCTTGCTGAGGTATGGCAGTGAAAGCCTCCCTTCACTTAGAAGCCATTTTTTAAGTTCCTCTCTATCAACATATCCATCATTGTTTTCATCTATCTTTTTTTGCACATCTTTAAACTTTTCTTTTGCTTCATCATCATCTAGTTCTGTGAACCCATTCCTAAATTTTGCTTAAAAGGTAATAAAAGATCATAAAGATAAATTAAAGCTGAGTCTAATTAAAATTTCAACCTATAAAATACACAGATATAAGAATGAGATAAGTTTTGTGCATTACATTGGGACTGGGCACAAGCAAACTGCATAGAGAAAAAAAAGAACGAGACAGATTCCTTCATGTACAGGCTTATGACTCCAAGTACTGGAGTTGAAGCCATAGGGTGAACAAACACCCTGCTTGAAATTTCATACAGCTCCTGAAATTCAAACAATCCTTTATCATTGATGCATTAACTATGCCTTAGCTATGTCTCTTGTGCACCAGTTAGGAAAAGTATTCACAATGTCAAGTTTTGTTGTATTGGCATCCATTTTTGTGGCATTTTGCCTTCTGGGTTTATCACCAGTTTCACTCTTAACCTGTATCACTTCTAGATCATTCTTTCGAGTTATTTTAAGATAGAATTAAAAAAATTAGTGTAATAAAGTCCAAAAGGTTTATGAAAGCAAAACCATATCAAATCAAAACCTTTGAAGACTATGGACACAAAGAAATTAAGCAGACTTTTAAGACTTTCTGCAACCTAGTCCCACAGAAAACCCTACAGAAAACATGTTAGCAAAGCAATCTTTATGCCTTTGGTAAAAGCACAGAAAAATCACAAACATTTGGGGTACCTAGTGAATCCTGTCTTTCCATGGGTAACCACTTCAGTCAACTATTTAAAGCACTTATTTCCCAAATGTCTGTACCAGTGAATCTGGAAGGCAACAACTGTGTAATATGAATGTGCCTTTAAAAAGAAGAGCAATATGAGCTCATCTGCATGTGATAGGTGACAAAAGCTCTTAAAGTGGAAAAGAACCTCAATCTAGCACAGTCATTCAATCAGAGCTCCATTCTGGCTTGTAAGTAGAGGGCATCCAGATACCCAACTAATGAATGTTCCTTGCAAGAGCTACTCACTGATAAAATTCAAACTGGTCACAATTTTACCCAAAGAAAGCAATTCCACCTCTTTACTAAAACATTTATAGCTGCTTCTTGCCACACTGCACAGATTTCTTTTTATTCAGTTTCTACATCACAAGCCATTCTCTCCTAGCAAAATAAGGATGATTCCCTAAAACAACTGGAATACTAAGAAGTGTCATGAAAATATAACAGGTTTGAGGGGCTGTAGCTAAATGCTTAGTGCAGTTGCAAACAAGAGGTTGCTGGTTTGATTCCTTAAGTGGACAAAAAGAATTTGGAACTTTACAGAAAAAACCCACACCACCAGTTGATACCACGTAGGACACCCAGCCAAGAGATCTCCCACTGCTGCAACACAATCCCTCTGTAGGGCATCATCCGAGTCCAGCTATTGTAGAAAATGACAATGAAAACCAAAACAGTAAACCTGCTTTTTATGCTAATGATAGTATGTTGTACTTTTTATTCTATAACAAAGATAAGGAAAGTTGGTGACAATGGAAAATAAAGGTGTTTATTTAGAATAGGCTACAGCATAGTAGCTGCAATAATACTGAGGGAGAGATTTATTAAACACCAGGAAAGAAGCAGTTTATTTTATGCCAGTTAGCATATATCTTGACAACTCATAATATTAGCACTAAGTATAGGTTAAAAGGAGGAGACACAACACAAGATGAAACAAAGTGGATATTGAACAGGAAATAAGATGCAAGATTAGATTTGGTGGTAGACAGGACAAGTGGAAACCCAAAGATATTATTTAAAAAACAGTAGGATTCATGAAACCATAAGTCATATCAATCATCAAGACAACTGTCAAGCTATTGCTATTCAGTAATTTGATGGAAGGAGATAAGTGCCTAAGTCATTATATAAGACTTGAATTACCACAAGAGAAATGTGAAACATTTTCCATGTTTCTGTATACTCAGTCACAACAATCAGATCAGCAGTTGATAAAGAAGGGGTTCTACACTGTATATCTGAAGAAATGTTTTCTCTAGATCTGTACTAACACTTTTTATTTGATCAATATTTCTATTTCTATTTTAATGACTGGCAAAATGAATTCATGTTATATTCAAAAGCTATTGGCCCACTTGGGGAATTGAACCTGAAACCTCTTGGGTACGTTCCAACTGTGCTAGCCAGCATGCCATGGCTTCTCCATTGGCTACAATCCTGTTCTAAAAATCATTCTGACCTCGTATTGTACTGTACATTGACAATAATTCAGATGTTTTCCATGTGCTATAATATCATTGTTGTTCAAACTGGAGCAAACCAGATTAACTGACATGGCCCAAGAAGACAGTCTGTAAGATATAAATATTCCCTTGTCCCCTTAAAACAATCACAAAACTGTTAGACCACTCCAAGAGTGGGTATATCGATGAATGTAACTATCCACAGATCATATTTCATTCATAGGAAGCATGGTGTAACCTGCTACAAATGCCAAAGAAGTTATTGAGTAGTGCATTAACTCCTTTGACTATGTAAATAGTACAAAAAATAATATTCAGTGGATTGCCATAAGCTCAGTGTCTGCTATTAAAAAAGAAAAAGTCTGTACTCTATTTGAGAAAGATTTTCACAATTTATGCACATCTATTTCGTATGTAATTTCTCTTTTTAGAAGTCTCATCTAAGACATCAGGCCACCCTGCAGCATAACCAAAACCCTTGCAACTTATTGCTATAATGTAGGCTACCTCTCATCAAAATGTGATGATAACCCTGGTTCACAAGAGGCAGTCCCAAGAAAACTGATCTCTAGCTTATCAGCAATGTGCACCACATTTTATTCTTACATTTGCCATTAATTTTGTTGCTAAGGGGTTTTGTCAGGATCCAGGATGTATGTATGATTATAGGCCTACCTAAAACATTTGCCGGACTGCTAGCAACCAATATTACAATTATCATCATCATCAGGACCTTAGCTCCTTAGGCTGTTGGTACACCCGTGATTTGACATCATTTCCCCACGATCCCCTATCATAAGTCTTGCAAGCTGAGACACATCCAGTCTCTTATGTCGCATTGCCAAGTTCTTTTCAGGCTCCCTTGAGATCTCAAACCTTCACAGCTATCCTGTATGAGGTCTTTTGTGATTTTCCCTCAAAAAATTTGATGCCCAAAGAAAGTCAGTTTTCTTTTTGTCACTGTGCATGAATGTAAAATTATGAAAATAAAATTTTGAAGTTTAACTATTGGATTTTTTGCAGTTGTTTGGGCATAAATTTCAGTATTCCTTTTATAAGTAATATTTGGATATTACCCTGTTGGGGTCAATTTCTGGTCTAAAATGGAATTATTGCAACAGAGAACTGCATACTACTGATCCAACTAAGAGTTAATCAATATTTACTCAATGAAGCTTACTTTTTTATCAGTTATGTATTAACTGAGTGTAGCAGTAAGTCACATTTAAAAATTGGGAAATGTCTGACTTGTACTAATTCTTGTTACCACTAATTACCAAACCCATCTCTCGCAGGATGTGAGGCAGACCAATTCCTGGCTTTGAAGCCACCCAGTTGTTTTCTGTACTGACTGATAATTTTTTTGTGTATTGTTGATATGAGTAAATCTAGCAGACACCAGTACAAATCTGTGAAAGCCACAGCATACATTTAGGTGTCAATTGCCTTTTTAAACCATTCAAAATAACACCTTCATTTGGTGCTCAGTCAAATAATGTGATTTGCAAATATTTACATCCTGTAACATGCTAATGTACATATTATCAAATAGTTAATAATACAATCTATTTTTTAGAAATTCTATATGTAATGGTAACTTTAGCAAGCAATAACCTGGATAAAATAAAAACTATAAAATGTTTAAGTATCTGACTTACTCATCAGCCAGTTTGTTTTGATTTGTTCCTTAATACTTTTTCTATTATTATTATTATTATTATTATTATTATTATTATCATCTTTTCTCACATTTTGTGTCTGGCTGTTTTTATTGCCGAGTTCTATGCTGACATTATTATTATTATTATTATTACTATGATTATTATTTTATAATATTTCAACAGGTGCATTACACCAGTTTACATAACTGTTTTTCATACAAGTCCTATGCAAAATACAAAAGTATATGCCTTGTTGTTTTAATTGCAAACAGGTACTCTACTAGAAAGAGCTTGGTTTATAGTCATCAGGAGCAGGTGTTTGTTGTTGACACTTCTCCCATCTGTGTTGACTACTGATATCAATAAAACTCTTCTGGAATGTACAGCAAATTGTTCTTTATTGGCTTAGCTGCATTCTCACCTTCTACTTCACCATGCCTATCAAAATGGGAGTATATTAGGCACACTTTCAATGGTGGTGGAAGTGACAGGGGGTTTGGTTTTTTATGGTGTATTGCACACTTTCTCTATATTTTTACTTGTTTTATCAACTCAGTTGGGTCTTTCAAAGATGAACATCAGTGATTGGCAAAAAAAATGGCCCCACTGCTTATCTGGTGTTCCATCAATGGATGACCCATGTTAAACATCCATTGATATCATGGTATGCATTGAGAAAAAGGTGTAGAGAAAGCAATCAATCCATCCACAACTAAAAACAACCACAATGTACCTTGAAAGAAAGAAAACCTTTCCAGACACAAGCTGCTTAAGTTAAACATAACACCAGACAGCCTTTTATTGACTTAATACCATGTTGGGTTTAGTCAGAGCTTAAGTCTTTGGGAAGTTGTTGAGGCAATCTCTGTGAACTTCCTCCTATCATTTTTAATGCTAAAGAACTATATTAGGCATGAAGCCATTAAGTGTAAGAACTGTGGAAAAGAAAAGAAAAAAGNATTATTATTATTATTGTTATTATTATCATCTTTTCTCACATTTTGTGTCTGGCTGTTTTTATTGCCGAGTTCTATGCTGACATTATTATTATTATTATTATTATTATTATTACTATGATTATTATTTTATAATATTTCAACAGGTGCATTACACCAGTTTACATAACTGTTTTTCATACAAGTCCTATGCAAAATACAAAAGTATATGCCTTGTTGTTTTAAATGCAAACAGGTACTCTACTAGAAAGAGCTTGGTTTATAGTCATCAGGAGCAGGTGTTTGTTGTTGACACTTCTCCCATCTGTGTTGACTACTGATATCAATAAAACTCTTCTGGAATGTACAGCAAATTGTTCTTTATTGACTTAGCTGCATTCTCACCTTCTACTTCACCATGCCTATCAAAATGGGAGTATATTAGGCACACTTTCAATGGTGGTGGAAGTGACAGGGGGTTTGGTTTTTTATGGTGTATTGCACACTTTCTCTATATTTTTACTTGTTTTATCAACTCAGTTGGGTCTTTCAAAGATGAACATCAGTGATTGGCAAAAAAAATGGCCCCACTGCTTATCTGGTGTTCCATCAATGGATGACCCATGTTAAACATCCATTGATATCATGGTATGCATTGAGAAAAAGGTGTAGAGAAAGCAATCAATCCATCCACAACTAAAAACAACCACAATGTACCTTGAAAGAAAGAAAACCTTTCCAGACACAAGCTGCTTAAGTTAAACATAACACCAGACAGCCTTTTATTGACTTAATACCATGTTGGGTTTAGTCAGAGCTTAAGTCTTTGGGAAGTTGTTGAGGCAATCTCTGTGAACTTCCTCCTATCATTTTTAATGCTAAAGAACTATATTAGGCATGAAGCCATTAAGTGTAAGAACTGTGGAAAAGAAAAGAAAAAAGTATCGGCCATGAAATAAGAATAAACTTGAAGACTTCAAAATGTTGTGGAAAGCCCCCAGAAACTACAAAGCTGTACCATTTATTGTTTGTGGAAAACATCTACATTTACAGAAAGATTTATAAAAACGAAGAGTGACAAATGCAAACAGATGAAAACTAAAAGAAATAACTCAAATGCGATGCAACAAAGCTGACCTTGGAAGTAGCAGCAAGAGATGGCTTATTTCTCAAAAAAAACCTCACAAGAATGTTATCATGATAAACAATACAACAAATCTCAAGCAAAGTTATGTGAAAAAGTCCCTCCTTGAAACTTTACAAAATATAGCTTAAGTTACTCGATTTGAAGATATTTAGTACCGAAATAATGGGCCTATTTAGGGTGAGGGTAAATGTTGTACTTAGGAAAATAGATCACAGCATATCCCAGGTTGGACATTTTTCAAAATCCCCCAGTAACTTCTAGTTTTTGCCTTGGCCTGAGCAAATGGTTTAGTTAAGAGATTGAAATGCATCTCTTATTGTAAGTAATGAAGTATGGAAAGCTTTTACAGATTCAATCATCTCATAAGGAATCTCACTGTACAAAACGAAAACATATTTGCAAGAGAACAAGATTGAATTGGAATTGGAATACAACGTTACAGGTCAATGTGTCTTACTATTTTAATGTAAATGAAATTATTTTCCCAGAAAATAGGCATTGATTGAGAATTCACTCAATCAGTTACATCTTTAAGTTCTAGATAGCTTGCAATTGGCAGCTGATGAGGAATTCAAAATTCTTGTTCCTCTGCCTCAAACTTTGAAATCTCACACTGAACCAGATGAGCAAATACAGCCATCTGATTAGTTTTTAAAAACCGTACTCTATTTGTACTTGACCCTAGCAAAGTGGCTTCAAAATACGAAAGATCAGATAACAATCAACCCATGAATATATTGACATACTTCGTCCACAAAAAATTATATATAAAAAAAATTAACTTACTGAGTAGAGTGGCTACTGCGCTGTACACATTAGCCGTTGAATTACTTTCTTCTCCTTCTTCCCCGTAAGGATCCTCATATCCTACTTCACCTTCAGATCCATCATCGCCGGCACCAGCACTGTAACCACCTTGATCGTCACCACCTGCAGCACCACCACTTAAATACTCCACATATTCCTCTGCCAAAGAAGGTGCTTTTGCACCCTCGTCTTCATTACTAACTCCTTCAGCATCCAAATATGCAAAGAATAAGAAAAAAATGAGTAAAATCGATGACTTCAACATTCTTGTGTTATTTAACCCAATTTCTTATTCGTAAACTTAAGTCTGGCTTCTGGTATGAAATTTATTAAAGTAGATGTCCACGTTTATTAATTATAATATTCATCAGGAAGAAGTTACCCTGCATTCCATTTGACCAATTAGAAAAGGCCAACTCACTTTAAATATGCCATTGCCATGTTCAAGTCATTAATCTTGATTTATTGGATTGATCCAGACAAAGCAAATATTGTTGGATCATAAAAAGGGTCATTTCAAGGGTCTTTTGTTGATTAATCGGACGTTTCCTTCCTGCTGAGAAAGCGTTGAGTGGAATCCCCTAATTTGAGCTTTGCAACACTCATCTCAGGGACTTCACTAATAATTAGTGGTGGAATCCCATCTTCTTTGTCCCGAGATGATTATTATTTATTAGTATGATTATGATCACACTAAATATTTCCAAGCAAAGTTTCACTTCAATCAGAGTTACCGAAAATAGCTGTGCAAGTTAAAAAAATGCTATTTTGGCAGCTTTACATTTGCACAGGAACTCTTTCTTAACTCCTTCCTCCACACTACTGTCTAATTGCCAGGGTGAGAATGAACAGGGGTAGATTAAATTTCCTGTAGAATTCAATGGAGAGTAGAGTCGGACGTGTGCGGTCACATGTATTTATAAAATCAAACCATTAGACGAAGCTGGATTATTTTCCTATTAATCAGAAAAGGTCCTTAGCAATTATGTTTCAAGAATATTTTAGGACAACAAACAAGTCAAAATCATGAGTCATAAGCTTTTTCTGAGCTACGTTTCGAGAGATACTTCTCCCATCGTCAGGCTCATGGTCAGGACCTGACGATGGGAGAAGTATCTCTCGAAACGTAGCTCAGAAAAAGCTTACGACTCATGACATGATAAAGCTCGTACATCTAACTCAAAATCAATTTGAACAGTATAAAGAGAACAATTATAAATGAAAGTAATATAAGAGTAGCAGTCTTTTCCGTTAAACCCTTCAACACGATTGACCATTTCAGCAAATTGATCGTGTCTTGGATTTTTGGCTAGGATCCAGTGTAGGACTCTTTTTTCGTTCTTGGTTTGGTCTTAAATTTTGAGTCTTTGCCTGCAAGACCTGTGGTCTTGGCATATTGGGACAACGATTCTCGAACAACCAAGAGGAAATGGTCTCCAATGAAAACCTTTGGTAAGGGATTCTTATGTCTTGCCGTCCATGGTGTTTTGTTTGCTTCTGTCCATATTTACTTGTTTTTCCCCTCAGTTCGGGTCTTTCATAGATAGATATTGGTGAAAAGCATTAATGGCTACACTATATACAGGTGACGCTATCAGTGTAAGACTCAGTTCAGCAAATTGATGAAAGGAGAGGTTCTCTCCGACAGCAATAGTCGGTTTAGCTACCTTGCACACTAAGACTTATGGATGATCTCTGCCATAAGACTCTCTCTCTATCTCTCTTTGACGGGATGGTCATTTCTGATCAGCCCTGGCACTCATCACGAATCGACGCCATAGATCTCGGGTTTGCGCCAGTCGGAGCAACTCCACCATGCTTATGTTTGCGATGTCCTTCACATTATCTGACATTCTTGTCTTCGGTCTCCCGCGTCCTCTTTTCCCAGGGATTGTACCAAAGAGCAAATCTTTCGTCAGGCTGTCTGTTCTGGCCACGTGTCCCAAAAATCGCAGTTTACGGTCGTTGATAATGTTGATCAGTCTCCGGCATGGTCCGATTTTCCCCAGAACCCAATCGTTCGTACGTCTGTCCATCCAACTTACTCAAAGACGTCTACGGTAGCACCATAGTTCAAAAGAAGCGATTNCTTATGTTTGCGATGTCCTTCACATTATCTGACATTCTTGTCTTCGGTCTCCCGCGTCCTCTTTTCCCAGGGATTGTACCAAAGAGCAAATCTTTCGTCAGGCTGTCTGTTCTGGCCACGTGTCCCAAAAATCGCAGTTTACGGTCGTTGATAATGTTGATCAGTCTCCGGCATGGTCCGATTTTCCCCAGAACCCAATCGTTCGTACGTCTGTCCATCCAACTTACTCAAAGACGTCTACGGTAGCACCATAGTTCAAAAGAAGCGATTTTCTTCTTGTCAACTTTTTTCAAGACCCAACACTCTGCCCCGTATGTTGCTATTGGGAATACCAATGCTTGTAGCAGTCGTTGTTTTGTACGTTGTGTGATGGATCTGTCTTTCCAGATATTGGTTAGTGAAACCATTGCAGTCTTTGCTATTGCAATACGCCGCCTTACTTCCTTGCTGTCGTCTTCTTTATTCGTGAAAAGTGCACCCAGGTAGTTGAATTCTTCAACAACTTCAACAGTTTGATTGTCCACAGTTAGACTTTCGTCATTTGGCATCTTAGTTACTTTCATAACCTTTGTTTTGTTGACGTTAAGGAAGAGTCCTGCTGCTTCACTAGCAGTTATTACCTTGTTGGTCAGGTCTTGCAGTTCCTGCATAGATGATGCAACTAGAACGACATTGTCAGCATATCTCAGGTTGTTGATTGTTCTCCCGCCAATTTTGATTCCTACTTGGTGATCTTCGAGTGCTTCACGCATTATTTGTTCGGCATATATATTAAAAAGGTGGGGCGACAGAATGCATCCTTGTCTGACGCCCTGGCCGATTTCAAAGGAGTCTGTCATTCCGTGACTGGTTCTTACTGCTGCTTTCTGAGATAAATACAGGTTCCTGATTAGATCAGTTATATGCATGGGAAATCCCATATCTGTCATCACATTCCAGAGGACTTCATGTACAACTGTATCGAAAGCTTTTCGATAATCGATGAAACAAAGATAGACATCTGTTCCTACCTCACCGCTCTTCTCAAGTACCATTTTCAAGTTCAGTATTTGATCTCTGGTTCCTTTCCCTGCTCTGAAACCAGCTTTCTCCTCTGTTATTTCGGTGCTCAACTTGTTCTGCATATGATTAGCGATGATTTTCTAAATGATTTTACTACTGTGACAAATCAAGGCGATAGTTCGGTTGTTGTTGCATTCGAAAGTGTCACCTTTTTTCGGAAGTCTGACGAACGTTGATGTTCTCCAGTCTGATGGCCATGCCTTTTGTTCCCAAATCGCTGTGCATAATTTGTGGAAATATTGGATGATGTTGTTGCCCCCATTCTTCAAAAGTTCAGCTGGAAGATCATATATACCTGGAGATTTTCCTGGTTTCAAGTCTCTAATAGATTGTTCAACTTCTGAGTATATTGGTAGGGGTTCATTTCCTTGGTTCATTCGTGCATGTTGGTTGACTGGTTGGATGTTTGATTTCTTGTACATATTTTCAAAATATGTCTTCCAACGCTCTCTAACCTCTGGTCCTTCAGTAAGCATTTTTCCATTCTCACTTTTCACGGCATCGGTTGATGGCTTAAACTTTCTGGTCAGAGTTTTCACAACGCTGTATAGGTCCTTGGTTGAGTTGGTGACTGATTTGTCTTCCAATTGCTTGCATTGTGCATCAGTTGCTTGTTGTTTGTCTTTCCGCATTATTCTCTGGACGACAGCATTCTGTTCTTTGTAGGCAGCCCTGTTTTCTGGTTTGGAGAGGCCTCTTGCTTTGATCGCTCTTCTCTTTTCTACTTCCTTTAGTGTTTCGTAGGAGATCCATGGGTATCTCCTCTTTTTCTTTTTCGGGATTTTCTCCTTGGCAATTTTCAGTATGGTGGTCTTGCCTATTTCCCACATTTCGTTCGGACTTTTCTCTTCTTCACATCTTAGCAACTCTTCAAACTTATTTTCTACACAAACAGCGTACTCCTCATCTATCAAGGAGGTATCAAACCTCAGTGGT